>JABUQX010079230.1:25000-27704 GCA_015478945.1 Trachelipus rathkii | reverse complement strand
CGTATATTTCTTATTAAACTCATATTCCATTACATCATTTGCATTTATTATTTCATTATCCACAACATATTTCCAGAAGTCCGTTTTACCTTCCTCTTCGGGTATTAACATACCTATGTAATAGCTTTCCATTAAGTATTCGTTCTTTTTCCTTTGTCCATTCCCACTCCCATTCTCCCTGCATCTCGTCATCTTCCGCCACGATTATCTACCCTCCTCCTCGAAATTTTAATCTGTTCCCGTGTTTATCGGTCTTTTATTATTTATATTTGTTGCAAACTGGCAAATCTCGCCATCGTATTCTTCCAGTTGATTAATTCTATTCACCTCGTTGTTCAACATATTTCTCGTTCGCTTTGTTGTTCTTTCTTGGGAACATCTTATGTCCTTCTCGTATTTACGCACCAGAATATCCTTTTTTTTTTCTATCCACTGTTGTATTGCCAGTCCTTCACCACCTCTACGGTTGTAGGTTGACATCTTTTCTTTTTTTTTGGACTTATGTTGTTTCCGATGAGTCCGGAGAAATCTTTAGAACCTCTCTGACGATCATCCAAGTGGATGGGTATAGGGGTTAAATCCCACACCTTATCTGGTGTATCTTTCTTGTTAGCCGGAGGGATAAATCTGATTGCTCATTCAGAGCTCTCGTCCCCCCTCATCTCCCCTCTAAAAATGGTAGGGCAGCAGCCAGTCTTCCGAGTTTCTGCACTTATTATTTTTATTTTTTCCTTTCAAATGGGGGGATTTTTAAGTTTTTCCCTAGAACGTCCACCACATTATGTGGCTTCATGTCTTACTTCTTTTTCGCAGCGAACACACGTCTGGGCGTATATCTTCCGCCTCTCGGTCCCCTGGGCCCTCCCGCGTCGACAGCGCAGACAGTTTTTTTAAGTTTCATTTATGTAAAGTTAGTGCAATAAGTGATATACATTTATGAATTTAGTGATACAATATTATCCATATTAAAATTTTTTGTAATATATTTTATTTAATAAACTTAGAAGATTATCTCAATTGCGCGTCACTTTGAACCCTAGTAACCGATCTTCTTTCAACATTGTTTAATTATGGGATGTAAATACCCAGACAAAAGAGTTAGTATTAATAATGATGATTAAAAATAATAAAAATTGCAGTAATAATGTATTGTAAAATTAGGTAATTATAATAATAATGATAATAATATAAAATATTGATCCATTTAAAATAGTAATCACTTAATATAAAGATAGAAATTTACTTATACTATTAAAGCATAGAAAATTAAACAATGAAAGAACATAAGGATTTTTATAGTAACTTAATAATAACTTAATTAATAATAACCCGGTAATCATGAAGAATTACCTTTAAGAATGACTAGCCTTTTCAAACATATTATCAGATAGCTTGGACCTCTTTGGAGAGTGAATGTGACCCGCAAAGCTGAATAACCTTTCTACAGGGGCCGATGAAGGTAGTGGAGTATTGTAGTGCAAAAGGACTTTTTTAACACAGGGATACCTATTAAGTGACTCTAGGAATCTTCTATTCCGTAAGTATTTTTAAGCACTTCTATTTCTAGTTCATCTTTATTAATGACGCGGTGATGTTAGATGAGCAAACTCTCGTATTCAAAAAAAGTCATCTGGACTACTACCTCCAGGCAAATCCATTACTTCGTTAGCTTGAGAGTATTTGCTTGAAACCTCATTTTTGACAGCCACAATTAGCATTTCCTGATACTTTTTCCTATTTCCTCGGTATTAATTGTGGTTTATGCGAGCATTGATTTTGTGCGTTAGATTAAAATAGATCCAGGAACTGCGGTGTTGCCGAGATATGCAAACTAAAAAACTCCCAATCTAATCTCGAAACCTGAAGCTAATGCTGTAAGAAGGGGATGAACATGTCAGTAGAGACGTATTTAAGCGATTAATTTTTTTTCAATCATTAGCAATGTTGGAAGCAAAGTTCCATAAAAACAGCTTTATCACCCTGTAGCCTATCTAATGCAACACCAATTGGTTGAAATACTAAAATGTACTCTTCAAGAAATTCAATTCAATGTCTCTGAAGCATGGGAGTGGCTAGATAAAAAATGGAAAAGCAAAAGTTGAAAGACTTGGAACTTACTGGTCATTAAAGAAGCCAATTCCTTTTTTCCTCAAATTAAAAACCTGTCTGTTAATTGAACTGGTGCTACCGTGTTTAAAAAGTACCATTGAAAGGTCTTTTAACACTCTTTGAAGAGTAAATACTTGGCTAAGAAACACAATTAACGAAGACAGGCTTAATGGACGTAGGATGAGTTTTCATAGAATATTAGTAAGTAAAAAAAAATTAACGAATTGGAAACCAATGTAATGTGAATTTGCTTGAAAATCCAAGGTATAATGCAAGTTGAGATTTATATATTACCACTCAGACTCGATACTCGCAAAACCCACATAAATATTACTTTACGTCTCTCAATAGATATTTTTGTTACTCAGCCTCCGTGACACAGAAAAATTTTAATTCAAAACTGTTTGTAGTTGTTATTTTATTTATTTTATAACAGAAAAAACTTTTTTATATTATTATATTTTTATTAGCCTTTGGAAAAGAAAAATCTGGAGTTAACCAACCACGCCGTCTATTGATCCATGTGTGAGCCCGGAAATAAATCAGCTCAACCTTTTGCTAGTCTCCTAAGTTCAAATCCTGCTACACACACAAC
>JABUQX010079230.1:0-10000 GCA_015478945.1 Trachelipus rathkii | reverse complement strand
CTCACCTCCATTCTCAATCATTCTAACACCATTTACTGCCACCCCATCTCTAATTCTTTCATAACCCCATCCATATACAAATTGAATAACCAATGAGACATAACACATACCTGCCTCACTCCGCCAATAATATTAAACCAATCACTTTTGAAACCATTTATTCTTACACACGCTTCACTATCGTCATACATACTTTTGATTCCATTCAGAAGCCTACCACCAACACCATATATCACTAACACCTGCCATAGAGTTTCCTTCCCTATTAACCCTATCATACATATGCCTGTTGCAAATCCATAAAACCTAAATACAATTTATTCTTCTTGAAGAAAAATATATTCTTTTAGATTGACTTAGGTAATTTACACTACACTTATAATTAATTGTATCCTATTCTCGTTGCTATCAATCTATTATTGCTATATTATTATAAAACTCTGAAAATATGTTGCCTTCTTAATATGTATGAAGAATACACAATAGTTAACGACAGGATGGAATTATGTAGTATAGAGCATGATAAATAATAGATAAAGTATGAATAGAAAACAATAAACAATATAAATATATGGGTTAATCGTATGTTAATATAGTCAAGTTATAAAAGTTCTGTCCACTCAAGTCAATATTAAATGAGGTCACGTCTTTAATATAATATTATGATGAAATTGCATATATAATAAATAAATGAATATATGAACTCTCACTACAATATATCTGATAATGGCCCTTCTCTGATCTGCTTATGGAATGACTTTCCCTCTGATAATGTTTTGGATCACTCACTTAAATGATTCTAGATTCACCTCGAATGTTATGTTTACTATTTATATTATACTTATATATTCGTAATAATTAATGACAGGTAACTGCAACAAAAAATCCTTATAGCAGACAGTGTTGATGATGATACTCATCAACACTCTCTGCTATCAATCTCACACCACTCTCTCTTCCCTCTCTCATTTCTCTAACATTCCTCCATTAAATACTCATATAATCCTCTTTTATTTCCATTTTCTTTTGTTAATCCATCTGCTATTTGTTCTCTTCCATTTATCCACCAGATATCTGTAATTATTCCTTCCTGTAACAATTCTTTTATCACTGCCAAATCCACTCTCAATCTTCTACTCTGTACATTCGTATGAGATCTTACTGCACTCTCCAAAGATTTACTATCTGAATATCCAATCAAATGTACATTCCTTTCACCTGTTAATTCTTCCCATAACTTTTTCACATATATGCCCATTTCCAACCCATCACATAGAGCCATTGCTTCAGCCTCTAATGGTGATCTTACTACCCTGTTGGCCACTTTGGATTTCCATATGATTGGTGTTTTGTGTCCATAATTATCTTCTAATGTTATAACATATCCTATTTGTGATTCCCCTGTCCCTAAACCATTGAATGATGCGTCAGCAAACACTTTTACTTTAATATTCCCTTGTAACTTTCCCATTTTAAGATGTCTCTCTTCACCCTTAGTTTTTTCCATTACTTTTATTAGTTTTCTCATATCACTTGTAGTCCCGTTTTTCATCTTTTTACCCAAAACACTCACTTGGAAATTTACCTCTGGTCTGGTTTGTTGTCCCAACCAATTTAATTGTCCCACTCCTGATCTGTATTCAGTTTTTCTTTCTCAGATAAATCCTTCTCTCCATTATACAACTTTTTGTTTGGTATAGTTAAAGTTTTACAGTAATTATCTTGTTGAAGTATGATATTGTCTCCTTTATCATGGATTTACACACCTATGTATCTAAATTCTTTTACTTCTTGACTACCCACTTTCAATCTCTCTTTTAACTTATTTATGATATGTACCTCAAATGTTTTATCTCATCCATAACACAAATCGTCTACATGACAAACCATTATTCCCACTAATTTGTTTTCTTTTTTTCAAGTAAATATTGATGGTTTCAGACTACAACAAACTCCTAATATATTTTCTAAAATTTCTTTTAAACTATAATACCAGACTCTTGCAGCGTCTTTCAGTCCATATACTGATTTTCTTAACATCCATAATTTCTTTGTATTTGCTTCTTTTGGTGGTTTCACAATTACATCTCTTTCCAATTTGTTACCCCTGTAAATAGGCAGTTTTAATGTCTATCGACTTACATTCCCAGTTATACCTTTTAATTATGCCCAATGTCATTTTTAATGCTTCTGATGCACACGTTGGTGCTTCGTTTCCATCATCATTTCCCTTTTCCTCAAATCCTCTAACCACTAGTCTAGCTTTACAAAATTTCACCCCATTCTTCTCTTTTTCGGTGATAACCCATCTTGTGTTTAAACCATTTTTTCCTTTAGAGTCTACTTCCTCCATTACTTCATTTTCTTTCCAATTCCTTATTTCGCTTTTCTTTAATAATCCTTGATTCTATATCTTTTACATTGACTAATAAAATCTCTTCTTCCTCTTGTATTTGTTCATGTTCTTATAATCCTAGTTAATCCAATTGGTTGTGCCATCATTTAAATCTCATTATAGCCTGTCCACCTTACTTCTCACTTTACCTGCCCTACTCATAATTTGTACTCTCTTTTCCTGTTTCGTATCCTTATCAATCATTTTCCATCGCTCTCCACTCTTTAATCTACTTAAATCACGACTATCTTTCATTGTTTCTTCTATATTTTCCTCCCCTTCTTCTTCACTCATTACTTCATACCTTTCACTGTCAGAATCTTCAGAATCCTCTTCATATTCTTGTTCTTTCCTTTTATTTTCCTGTCCTTGTGCATCCCATTCTTCTTCTTTTTCTTCAAGTTTTTCAGGTTCTTCGGAATTACTATCTCTTATACCTTGTGTATGTACACTATCCTTTTTTACTCTATTTGCATGTACTCTTTGAGTATATCTGATCGAACCTCCTTGTTTCACTATCACTGTTTTTCCATCTATACCTATTATTTTTCCAGGTCCCTTCCATCTTTTGTCGTTATCTCTCTTATAAGATACCCATTCTCCTACTTGTAGATCTTCTATTTTACTTTCTCTAATGTTGTTATTTAAAGCTCTTCTTATTTTCCTTTCAGCTTGTAGACTCATCACTTCATTCCACGCTCCTCTTCTGTACCTGTTATTCTCTGTTATTACTTGTTCTTCCCATCCCTCTTTATCATCTATATCCCACACATCTCCTTTATGCCACCCAAAAACTAAATTATTTGCTGTATAACCACCCTTATTTGGTATATTGTTTCTCCCATATACTGCCCATCTCAAACACAGATTGTTGTTTTTATATCCATCCTCATGTAACTTTCTGATGTTTTCCTTTAAGAGTCCTACCATCTTTTCACATTTTCCATTACTCCAAGGACTTTCAGCCGCTGTTGCTAATAATTTTATATCGAACATCTCACACATTTCTTCCATTGTTACGTTTTGAAACTCCCTTCTTTTATCTGGTGCTCCAAACACGCTTATCCACCGATCTATAATCTTTCCTACTATTTCTGATGGTTTCTTTCCTTCTGTCCATATGGCCTGTACGTATCCCGTCAATTCATCTATCATGACTAGAAATCTTTTTCCTTCTATTTCTCCCATATCCACAGATAGCAGTTCATTGAAGCTTGTCGCTCTTTCTAATCAAACTACTGGTCTACTTGGTGTATGTTTTTACACCTTACATGCTTGACAGTTATCGATCGCTTTATAATATTTTATAATATCTCTCATATTTGTAATCACCTCTGTATGCTTTTTCCATCATTTTTATTAGATTTTCCCTACTACAATGTCCGAATTGTTTATGTATTTTTGTTATTTTGTCTTCGTTTTGTTTTTCTGTATGTCCTATCCACCACTTATCACCACTAAACCATATCCTATGTTTTCTCTTTATTAAAGGTACCCTTATGTGTCCTACCTTATCCACCCTTCCTTGTATTTGTAACCCTATATTCCTTAAATCCACTAGGTTACTCTTTATGTTAATTATTGCTCCTAAATTATTTAGTGTTTTTCTACCTATGAGCCAGGGTATTTCCTTGTCTTTTATATCATTCACGTAATCAGTTCTTAAGTATATCTTCTGTCCCATGATGTGTATAGGTATTAAAAACCGTTTTTCCCCCTTATAATCTGATCCCCCAAAACTATATGTTTTCTCTATTTTCTCTTCACTTTCTCTCAGTCTTATGATTTCATCCTTACTTAAATTTCTTAATATTTCTTCTAGTCATTCTCTCCCAATCACTGTGCTATTACTTCCAGTATCTAAAATTGCCTCAATCATTCCCTCTCTTTCTCCTTCATCATCCTGTTCAGTTTCACTTCTCTCACTTAGATATATTTTATTCTTTTCCTCCTTTTCTATTGTCACAGATCTATTCATTTCTCTTTCTCTCATATTCCACCAACAAGTGCTTTCCTCATGTCCCCATTTACGACATTTCACACATCTTCTTATATTCTCTTCTCTCGTCTGACACTGTTTTGAATTATGTCCCTTTCTTCCACATTTTAAACATACCATCTGATCTACACAATCTTTTGCCACATGTCCATCTTTCATGCATTTAAAACATCTTATTCCTCCCTTTTTCAAACACTGCCAGCCCATGTGTCCTTGCCCCCCGCATTTATAACAAATATGTCTTTCTTCTTTTATTCCCTCTCGTGTTTCCTTCTTATACACTGCTCCTGTACTTTCATCCATAGCTTGTCGATTTCTATCCCACCACATTTGTTCTTTCTCTTTATCATTTCGGTTCTTCTCCTCATCTTTCTCATTTTATCTTTCTTCAAATATTCGTAACATTTGTTTCTTAATATTATCATATTCTAATTCACTTTCTCCACATCCACCTATTATGATCTGCTCTTGCCATGTTTTCAGATTTGCCGAGTATAGTAAATGTGCTCCTTTCACGTCATTTCCCCATTCACTCATACCTAAACATATCGCTTCACTCATGACTTTTGCATATCTTATCACATATTCTTTCACGCTCTCTTTCTCTTTTCTCTCAATCTTCAATACATCTAACACACTATTGAATCTTTCTACTCTTTTGTCTAACTTATATCTATTATCTAAGGCCGATAAAATTAAACTCACACCTCCTTCTTTCGATAACTCCATCATACTTAAATTCTTTGTTAGTTCCTCCGCCTCCCCTTCCAAATGCAATCTTATAATTAAACCCTTTTGTCTCACTCTCTCATTCAACTGTACCCAATCACCCACCTTTCTTCTCCATTTCTCATAAACCCTTCCTTCTCTTGACCTGAGAATATAGGGCACTTACCCATCATTCTACATTCCACCTCTTCATCCTTCTTGTGATCCTCCTTATCTGAACCCATTTTACCTTTATACAATACAAACAAGAATAGCAGAGTTGCGCACTGAACAAAAATAAATTCTATCTAAATTGACTTAGGTAATTTACACTTATAATTAATAATATTCTAGTACTCCTTCTATTCTATTCTAGTTGCTATCAATCTATTATTACTATATTATAAAAATCTGAAAATATGTTACCTTTTTCAATATGTATGAAGAATACACAATAGTTGATGACAGGATGGAAGTATGTAGTATAGAGCACGATAAATAATAGATAAAGAATGAATAGATAACAATAAACAATATAAATATATGGGTTAATCGTATGTTAATATAGTCAAGTTATAAAAGTTCTGTCCACACAGGTCAATATTAAATGAGGTCACGTCTTTAATATAATATTATGATGAAAATGCATATATAATGAATAAATGAATATATGAACGCTCACTACAATATATCTGATAATGGCCCTTCTCTGATCTGCTTATGGAATGACTTTCCCTCTGATAATGTTTTGGATCACTCACTTAATTGATTCTAGATTCACCTCGAATGTTATGTTTACAATTTTATATTATACTTATATATTCGTAATAATTAATGACTTAGGTAACTGCAACAAAAAATCCTTATAGCAGACAGTGTTGATGATGATACTCATCAACACTCTCTGCTATCAATCTCACACCACTCTCTCTTCCATCTCCAACAACAACAACAACAACAACAGATAGATAGATAGATAGATAGATAGATAGATAGATAGATAGATAGATAGATAGATAGATAGATAGATAGATAGATAGATAGGTAGATTAAATAAATAAATAAATAAATAAATAAATAAATAAATAAATAAATAAATAAATAAATATGAATAAAAAATGAATAAATATAAATAAATAAATAAATCAATCAATAAATAAATAAATAAATAAATAATTAAATAAAAATAAATAAATAAATAAATAAATAAATAAATAAATAAATAAATAAATAATTAATTAAATATAAATAATTAAATAATTAAATAAATAATTAAATAAATAAATAATTGAATAATTTAATTAAATAAATAATTAAAAAATAATAATTAAATAAATAAATAATTAAATAAATAAATAAATAAATAAATAAATAAATAAATAAATAAAATAAATAAATAATTGAATAATGAAAATTGAATAAATAAATAATTGAATAAATAAATAATTAAATAAATAAATAATTAAATAAATAGATAATTAAATAAATAAATAAATAAATAAATAAATAAATAAATAAATAAATAAATAAATAAATAAATAAATAAATAAATAAATAAATAAATAAATAAATAAATAAGTAAATAAAATAAATTAAATAATAAATAAATAAATAAATAAATAAATAAATAAATAAATAAATAAATAAATAAATAAATAAATAAATAAATAATAAATAATAAATAAATATATAAATAAATAAATAAATAAATGAATAAATAAATAAATATATATTACAGCTTACTTTTTAGTCCTGAATTAGAGTTTCAAGCGACACTAGGCAGTTACATATGTTGCTACATTAGGCATCTAAGGATGTTTACAATGTGATAAGGATTGTATAGATCGTCTTAGTTCGCTGGCGGTTGTCGATCAGGTAGCATTTGTGTTCAGTGGTTCCTCAGTACGGGTAAATATTTTATTTTTATTTTATAGATGTGTTTATTCGTAATCTTTATCATCTAATTATATCTCATTCAAGGATTCGTTTAGTTTTTTATTCTACATTTATTGTTATATTCTGTAAGTTTTTATTTTATAAGTCGAAACCGGAGGGTTACCAAACAGAAAGCAGCATTCCAGGGACGTCACTGAGGGCTAATGAGAGCTAAGGAATGATGTCAGCATATTAATGACGTAATATTTTTTATGTTCATTGTTTTTGTTATTTTCGCTTTATTTCAGGGAAGAGGGGTCACCCTCCACCCTAAGGGAGTGTAAGCGTATAACTAAGGCTTCACCTTAGACTGTGGCTTTACTTCTTACATGGGCCTTCTCAATCTCTGACTTGTTCTTATTACTTTTTTATCCTTTCTCAGTCTTTTTATCTTTTACTTTCCATGTATTTCTCCTGTATTTCCATGTATTTTTTCGTCAGGAACAACTTAAGGGGAGTTTTTAGAAATCCTTAAGGATGCTGGAACCCCAAAAAATTGAGTTCAAGGGGTTCGAAAACATAGGGAGATATCTTATTCGGACTATTGCATGTTTTTCAACCAGATGTCCAATTTGGCACCGGCAAAGGCTCCGGCGCAAGGCACCGTAGCACGGCCTCTCACAGTCTCAGGCTTCTTCGTACGCATTCTTCATCCTTCCTCTTATGAATTCCCTATGTCTCTCCTTTATTTCTTCTTTTTACTTCAGGGAACCCCACCTGTGGGGTCCTCAGACACCCTTGATGATTCTGAAACCCCTAAATTCGAGTTCTACGGGTTCGGTAACATGGGGATAGATACCTCACTTGTTTTATTATACTTTTGTATGCATATTTCAATTCTAGCTGCGGCAACGGCTCCGGTGCATTTCCTAACTTTAAACACACTCACGACTTATGTGAATGGTCAGAGAATGAATGATAATCTGTGGGAAAGATAAAGTGGAACGAACTCTCCTTAAAAGAGGAGGTATAGTCGTACGACTGGAGAGTTAAGAAGAGAAGTGGCCATTGTAATGGCAATAATATAAGGAGAGTGATGTAATACTTTGGCGACCAAAAAGAGATTGGTAAAAGCTAAAAAGAGCAGGAGAGTTAATAATTCAAATAAGCCCTAGACTCCACCTTATCAAATAGACAGAAGAACGGAATCACCCCCGATATGTGATGCCTACAACATACAAGGGCAAAAAATACCCGTATACAAAACGTCGATGTTGAGTGAGAGAGAGACAATGTGATCATCAGTAAAGGAAATTCGAAGAGTTTAAAGTACAGAATTTTTATGTTGTTGGCTTTCGAAGAAGATGTTATTGTGTGGAAATTTATGTCATGCAAACAAATTAAGGGATTTAGTTTTTGAGACATTTTAAATGAATGAGTCACAGGAGATTTAACTCTCCATCAGCGGGATTCGAACATTGGACTCCGCGTTGCAGAGTTAACAATAACCGGATGCTCTAACCACTAGGCCATCCACGTCCCCAAAAAAGAACGCTTCAAGCGTAGTTTTTAAAGCACCCGGTTTTCTCATCCCATAATTGCTGAGTACTCAAAGGCCTGGCCCCCATTTTAAATGAATGAGTCACAGGAGATTCAATGTCTTCCAAGTCTTCTTCAAAATTAAAAAGACTAATGGATGGTTTAATAGTAGGTATGAAATCATTAATGAAAAGGAAAGAAGTTGATGATAAAAAGGAACTTTGATGAACATCAATATTGATAAATTTAAAAAATGAACTGTGGTTGTCTACAACAGTTGCTCTATAAAGGCGGGAAAGGAAATCAAAGAGAAAGATAGATTTCCTTAAGAGGAAACTTTAGAAATTGAAGTTTTGAACCCAGAATCTATCGAAAGCTTTAGATATCTCCTTCTCAACAACAAAAAATTCATCGAAACGACGAAGAAGAGTATTATCTGCAAAGGATGGAAGAAAGCGAGAATCCTTCTTCGGTCCAAAGCTTGTCTTAAAGGTTCCCCATGGAAGATATTCTTTGTTACAAGGTAAAAATATTAACTTTTAATATATTCGTAATAAATATACTATTAATGATTCGAAAATTTTGATAATCCCTAGAAAAAAATATATTCTTATATAATATTATTTATTTCATATGAAATAACTGGTCCTAATCCACTATGTATATTGCGCATAAAATTATTCTAATATTGGTATATAATTATATTAAAACACCAAAATATCACATTGCACCACTATTTATAAGCAAGGGACAATGTATATTCATAATAAGAACAAACTTGCCTTTTTTTTTTTTTTGACAAACTTCTTCATTTGTCTTAAAAACAAATTTATCCTCTGATGCTGAATATTTCTCCAATAATTTTTATTACGTCTTTAATAATTTCAAGAATAGTAGAAATTTTAATTTTCAATGATTTTTTTTTCAAGTTCATAAAAACTTTAAAATTATCCATTTCGTTACTTTTTTTTCCACAGGAAACTAAAACTTAGAAATTTTGTAGGTCTAAAATTAATTTTTGATCATAGTGTAACAACAATCTATGATTACATTATTCACCTTAAAAATCACTAATCATTTTAAAATTAAAAAAAAAAAAATTATACTAATATACAAAATTAAAGAAATTTATATGCTTTGACTTATTTATTTATTTATTTATTTATTTATTTATTTATTTATTTATTTATTTATTTATTGTATTCTTGTTTCTGAGGAAAATGGTGTTAGTAGTCTGGAGATTTTGTTTGTATTTTTAATTTCCATTGTATCAGAATAGACATATTAATGAATATAAATTTAGCGAGTTCTCATAATAGAACTTATGCAACAATTCCAAATGAAGATAATTAAGATTCAAGCAAAGTTTGAGAAATTTGCATACATAATTAACGTTTAAAAGGAATAGTAAGTGAATATGGAGAAAGATATATATATATATAGGTATATATATATACATATATATATATATATTGAAGTGGAGG
>JABUQX010079229.1:0-35788 GCA_015478945.1 Trachelipus rathkii | reverse complement strand
TATATATATATATATAGTATATATATATATATATATATATATATATATATATATATATATATATATATAAAGAAAGATATAGTATATATATATATATATATATATATATTATTATATATATATATATATATATATATATATATATATATATATATATATATATATATATATATATATATATATACATATATATATATATATATATATATATATATATATATATATATATATATATATATATATATATATATATATATATATATTAGAGACAATAGCAAGAATAGACCGATGAAATAAAGCAAATCTACCTTTGTAAATCGTCTAAATATAACAACCAGAAAGCTCTATCCTCTTGTTAAAATCAAAGCAAGAACACCAAACACAATAAATTAATAAATATCTCTTCACGAAGAAAGACAAACACTAACGAAAATATATTTAAACCAAGCAGGCCAAAACCCTAGATAAACAAATGCCACTCTAAATGAAGCAAGACAAACCCAACTAGCATCAGATACCTTCTAAAACCAAGTAAGACAAAACGCTAACGAACAAATAATACCTTTCGAAACGAACAGACGGCGAGAAACGGTAATACACAACGAGCTCTTATAAGCATCGTTTCGCAAAGCAGCAGAGAAATGAACGCATATCATCGTCACCAAATCCATTTCTTCCCTTTTAAAAGCAACTTCCGCTAATGAAGTTAATTAAATGAACAAAAGGCTTCGATGCCTTTATGAAACAAAAGCTTTACTTGAGAAGGTGGCCCGCTTATACAAAAGGAGTTCTCAACCAATCATGTGAATAAATACGGAGAACGCGGCGTTTTTAAATATGATTTGAATAATAGAGTGGAATATGCGATGTTCAACACCGCTACAAGCCGATCTAATTTATTATCATTAAGTAATGTCAGACAAATTGAAAACAAATTTACAGCAATTTAATATTTACACTCATAGCACACATTCACACACAAATAACTCTCTCGTATTATATATATATATATATATATATAGTATATATATATATATATATATATATATATATATATATATATATATATATATATATATATATATATATATATATATATATATATATAAATATATATATAGTACATATATATAGTATATATATTCTCTCGTTTATATATATATATATATATATATATATATATATATATATATATATATATATATATATATATATATATATATATATATATATATATATTAAAGTTAATTAAATATTGCGAATGAAATCCTTTGTTCGCCTCCTTATGGGAATTTTGTCCGTCTTAAATCAAATTAATTTAAAATTAATTTAAATAAACCTAATTTTTTAGTCCCAAATTTTCTTCTTTTTTTTTTTTTCGTTTTATTAAAGATCATCTTTTAAAAGAAGCTTTAAATTAATTATATAATATATATCTTTTTTTCTCCTGTAGAGTTAATGACTTATAATAGCTTATTATGTAATTTAATTTTAACTCAGAAGGGATGGATTTTTTTTTTTTTTTTTTTTTCTTTTTTTTGAGATTTTACTATTTTTTCTTTTTTAAAAAGAAAATTTTTTTACTTTTTAGTATATATTGTAAATTTAAAATTTTTATATATAATATATATATATATATATATATATATATATATATATATATATATATATATATATATATATATATATATATATATATATATATATATATATATATATATATGTGTGTGTGTGTGCGAGAGAGGGGCGTGTGTGTAAGTGTGTGTATGTAAAGGAAAAAAAACTGTTTTTAGATATTTTTCATGTTTTAAATTTTATAAAATTTTTGATAAATACGTTTTATCAACTTTGTAAACAAATAGAATATTAATGATCTACATTTTAAAGAAAAATCAAAATAAAATAAATTGAATAAAAGTTTTTTAATTTATTTTTCTACTTTTTTAAAAAAAAATAAATTTCAAAGTAAAGAAAATGAATTTAAAAACTGTTTGAAAAAAAAATCTAATTATAAATCATATAAACAATGAATCCTTCGGATATATATATATATATATATATATATATATATATATATATATATATATATATATATATATATATATATATATATATATATATATATATATATATATATATATATATATATATATAAAAAGTTTATTTTTAGGTTTTAACTAAATATCCCAAGTTTACCATCACCTTGGGATACTTTTATTTTTTTTTCTAACATTAGTTTTAGTTATACTGTTAGTACACGATCGCTTCTTGTGTGTGTGTGTGTGTTTGTGTGTGTGTGTGTGTGTGTGTGTGTGTGTGTGGATTGAGTAAACGTGTAAATTTTTAAACTATTAGAGCTTGTGTGCGTTTGTTTGTGCGAGCGGCTGATCGAATGACAGGTCGAAGTAGATGTGGGGGTGGGCGCAGGCGGGGGTTTTCTATTGACTTTGCTAACGTTCGCGGCCTGCGTGCTAATCACGAATCTGTGGAATATCACCTCTCTAACTCTCAACCTAACATTTTATTATTGTCTGAGACCCAGCTGGCCAGGGATTCTTTTTCAAATAAACTTAATATCTCTAACTATAACTTTTTCTATAATTTCCGTCTAAATGGTGGTGTCTGTGCCTATATAAACATAAACACTCCTGTAACACGTCTCGAGAATCTTGAATCTCCTAATTTCGATGTTCTGTGGCTAAAAATCTTTCTCCCTACTACTATCATTATCTTGTGTTTCTGCTACTGCTCCCCTAATGGAACAGATTTTCAAATTTTTTTTGACTATCTTACTACTTCTCATGAGACTGTTACTTCTTCCCATCCAAATGCTGAGATCCTCTATTTAGGGGATTTCAACGTACACCACACTGAGTGGTTGGGCTCCTCTCACACTGATGCAGGTGGGGAGGAGGCCAAAACATTCAGTATTCTCAACGATCTGGAACAGTTAATTAAGGAACCTACACATATTCCAGATCGTCCTAACCAATTCTTGAATACGCTTGACTTATGTTTCACCACTACTCCTTCTCGTTTTAAATACACCATTTCTCCTCCTATTGGTAACTCTGACCACAATCTTGTAGCTCTTAATTATAACACTTTCTCTCCAGCAGCTCCACCATGCCCTAAACGTAATTTCTGGCACTTTAATCGGGCTAATTGGGGGGAATTGCGTTGTTTTTTGGCTAACTACTCTTGGAATGAATCCTGCTTTGACTCCGGGGATGCCTCGGTCACCGCTGAAAAGGTGGGGGCCGTAATCACCGATGGGATGAGCAGGTTCATTCCATCTTCAACTAAATCTTTTTCTCCCCAAAATCCATGGTTCGATGAAGCTTGTTCTCGCGCCATTAAGGAGAGAGACATTGCGTATCGGGCATGGAAAAACTCTCATTCTCCTATTACTCTTACTAATTTTCATTCTGCTCGGAATCGTTGCAGGGATACTATTCGACAGGCTAAGCGCACTTTCACTAAAAGAAAGTGCGACAACCTGCTTGGTTCTCCTACAGATAAAAATTTCTGGCCCCTTGCCAAAAACATCTCTAACAACTTTTGTAAATCTGCCTTTCCTCCCCTTATTCGCTCTGACGGTTCTGTTGCTAACTCTCCTTCTGAAAAGGCCAATCTCTTCGGCCTCCTTTTTTCATCTAATTCTACCCTGGACGATTCTGGCATCCCTCCTCCTACTCCTTCTCCTCTCAGGTTTCCCATGTCTTTACCTGTGATTACACATGATCGTGTGCATGGGATCCTGAGATCTATGAACGTCAGGAAGGCTAGTGGCCCGGATGGCATTCCTCCCCGTGTTTTGAGGGAGTGTGCTTCTGAGCTGGCGCCTGTCCTCGTTCAACTCTACTCTCTATGTCTTAATACTAATACTTTTCCTCAGTGCTGGAAGCGCGCACATGTCCAACCGATCCCGAAAAAAGGTAGCCGCTCTGATCCTTCTAACTATCGCCCTATAGCTCTCACTTGTATTCTATCTAAAATCTTTGAAACTCTTCTTAACTCTCATTTCCTGGATCATCTGGAGTCTCATTCCCTTCTTTCAGATCATCAGTATGGCTTTCGTCGCTCGAGGTCAACTGGTGACATACTTTCCTATCTAACTGATTTATGGTCTTCAGCCCTTAGGGACCATGGGGAGTCTTGCGTGGTGGCGCTTGACATATCCAAAGCTTTTGACCGGGTTTGGCACGCGTCACTGCTCTCTAAGCTCCCTTTGGGTTTCCTCCTTCTCTTTGCTTACTCTTGTCTAGTTTTCTCTCCGATCGCTCTATATCAGCACTCGTTGATGGAGCGACCTCTTCCTCCTTTCCTGTTAATTGTGGTGTTCCGCAAGGTTCCGTTCTATCTCCAACTTTATTCCTACTTTTCATCAACGATCTCCTCAGCTGTACTTCCAACTCTGTTCACTCTTATGCCGATGACTCAACCCTCCACTCTTCTACTCACTTCAAATCTGCTCCCTCTTTTGCTTCTAGAGTTGCCTCTCTCTTCAGCTTTCCGATTCTATCCTTGTCGATCTGGATGGGATTTCCCGGTGGGGTCACCGCAACCTTGTAAAATTCAACTCTTTAAAAACTCAACTTCTCTACATCTCCCTCTCAAAGACACCTCCCAACTTTCCTATTTCCTTCGACGGCTCTAACGTCTCTCCTGTGAATAACATAAACATTCTTGGTCTTAACATAAACAATAAATTGTCTTGGAAACCTCATATTTCAATGATTGCTAAGGTGGCCTCAAAGAAACTGGGAGTTCTGTTCAGGTTGCGGGAATTTTTTTCCTCTGCACAGCTGCTCCAGTTATATAAGGGCCTTATTCGCCCTTGTATGGAGTACTGTTCTCACATTTGGGGGGCTCCGGCTCCACCCTTCTATTGGATAGGGTTGAGTCTAAAGCTAAGAGACTAATAAACTGTCCCCTACTTTCAAACTCTCTTGACCCTCTATCTCTGCGACGTGACGTTGGCGCACTATCTCTTTTCTATAGGTACTACAGCGGTAGATGCTCAGGGGAGTTGGCCACTCGTATTCCACCTCCATTGCGTCGCCCACACAAGAGGTGCCTTGCTCTCGCATGAATTTTGCGTGAGTATTGAGAACCCCAGACTTGTTCGTTGTGGTGCCTCTTTCTTTCCAGCTACTTCTGTTCTGTGGAACTCCTTGCCTTCTTCTGTTTTTCCAACTATATTTAATCTTCCTCTCTTTAAAGCCCACGTCTGCGCTCATCTGAGTAATTTGCTTTAGTTGTTGATTTGTAAGGCGTGCAACACCCCCTCCTTGAATAGGGCTCTGCCCGTGAGTGGTGGTGACAACTGTAAATATATATATATATATATATATATATATATATATATATATATATATATATATATATATATATATATATATATATATATATATATATATATATATATATATATATATTTATATATATATATATATATATCTATATAGACAATAAAATTATCTATCTATCATATATATATATATATATATATATATATATATATATATATATATATATATATATATATATATATATATATATATATATATATATATATATATATTATATATATATATATATATATATTTATATATATTTATTGAGTATATATATATATATATATATATATATATATATATATATATATATATATGTTTGTATGTGTATTATTTCCTTAATGTATTAATTTTGTATAAAATAAAATTTCTTTAAGCTAAATCTAAAAACGCACACATTCACTCATCCATTTTTCCACCTATTTTCCAAGTCAATGAATAAAATACAAAGTTAAAAGAGGCAATGAAGCTTATATTACCCTAAAGCTTACATCACTCCTACGCACACAACATAAATATTTACACTCCACCCCTAGTCACACACATACAGACACACACACACATACACACATACCCACTGATGCAAAAGAAATTGGAAGCCATAGCTGTAAATCGAGGCCGCTAGAGAAATGGGCTGATGGGGGCCCATTTTCTGAGCCCCCAAAATAAAAATAACAATAATAAAAAAAAAGGGATAACGGAAAAATTTAAAATCAGTGAAGATACTCTAATAATGGGCAATAGAAAACGAGAAGTCCAGATTAAAAGATTGAAAACGAAATCTCGCTTCAGTTTTATGGGCCAATATATATATATATATATATATATATATATATATATATTTAGATAGTATATATATATATATATATATATATATATATATATATATATATATATATATATATATATATATATATATATATATATATAGATAACCTCATGGGCAGTTATATTCAAAGAGGATTATATATATATATATATATATATATATATATATATATATATATATATATATATATATATATATATATATATATATATATATATATATATATATATATATATATATATATATATATATTTTTATATATATATATATATGTATATATATATATATATAAGAAATAGTATATATATATATATATATATATATATATATAAGTTAAGTTATATAGAGCAGAAACATATATACATATGTTAATATATATATATATTTTAATAAAAAAAAAATTATATAAACGAAAGAAATTATTCTTTATATATATATATATATATATATATATATATATATATATATATATATATATATATATTGGAAACAATAGCAAGTAAAAAAGAATAAAATAAAGCAAATTTACCTTTGTAAAACGTCTAAATATAAGAACCATCAAATTTCTATCCTCTTGTTAAAATCAAAGCAAGAACACCAAACAATAACGAATAAATATCTCTTCTACGAAGCAAGACAAAACACTAACGAAAATATATCTCTAAAACCAAGCAGGCCAAAACGCTAACAAACAAATACCCCTAAAACGAAGCAAGACAAAACGCTAACGAACAGATACCTTCTAAAACCAAGGAAGACAAAACGCTAACGAACAAATACCTTTCAAATTGTAAACGTATTCGCTTATTAAAGACTGTGGACGACAACGAGCTCTTATAAGCACGTTTCGCAGCAGCAGAGAAATGAACGCATATCATCGTCACCAAATCCATTTCTTCCCTTTTAAAAGCAACTCCCGCTAATGAAGTTAATTAAATGAACAAAAGGCTTCGATGCCTTTATGAAACAAAAGCTTTACTTCGAGAAGGTACAAACGATTATACAAAAGGAGTTCTCTCGTCCGAATCGCGAATGAATAAATACGGAGAACGCGGCGTTTTTCAATATGATTTGAATACAATAGAGTGAAATATGCGATGTTCAACACTGCTACAAGCCGATCTAATTTAATAATAAGTAATGTCAGACAAATTGAAAACACAAATTTACAGCAATTTAATATTTACACCCATAGCACACATTCACACACAAATAAACTCTCTCATTGTTAATATATAATATATATATATATATAATATATTTATGATAATACGATATATATATTATATGATGATATGATATGATATATAATATATTATATATTATATATGATATTGTATGATATATATGATATTAATGATATTATGATTATGATTAAGTTGTAATGTAAAATTGGCGAATGGAAATGCCTTTGTTGTCGCCTCCTATGGAATTTGTGGTCCCGTCTGTAAATAAATTAATTTGAAAATTGAATGCTAAATAAACCAATTTTGTGTACGTCCCAAATTTTGCTGTTTGTTTTTGCTTTTTCGTTTGTGATGTAAAGATTGCATCTTTTAAAAGAAGCTTTAAATGGAATTGATGATGTGAAAAATTGATCCCTTTTTTTTTCTGTTAGGTTTGAATGACTTATAATGAATAGCTTATTGATGGTAATGTAATTTTAACTCAGAAGGGATGAGATTTGTTTTTTTCTTTTTTTTTGTCTTGTGTTTTTTTTTTATATATTGTCGATTTTTCCTCATTTTTGTCTGTTGTTTTTAAAAATTTTGTTTCTGCATCTACTGTTGTGGTGTTTATATACTGTAATTTGAAGATTTTATGTAATATATATATCAAATATATGTATTGATAATTAATGATATATGGATATATATATATATGATATATATAATATATGAAGTGATATGATATATTGATATATGATATATAATATATGATACGAGCTATGATATATATATATGATATATGATATATGATATATATATAATATATATATGGTGAGTATATATATGATATATATATATGATAAATATATGATAAATATATATATATATAGCAAGATGTATATATATGATATTATATAATATTACTATGAAAATAAAATAAATATGAATGATTGATAATATATATATATATATATATGTATATATATATATATGATGATATGATTCGACTGTCATCGTGTGTGGTGCGAGAAGGGGGCGTTAATAGGTGTGTGAAAGTGTGTGTATGGTAAAGGAAAAAAAAACTGTTTTGAGATATCTAATTCATGTTTTAAATTTATAAAATTGTTGATAAATACTGTTTTCTTCAACTTTGTAAACAAAATAGAATGATTTAATGATCTACATTTGTAAAGAAAAATCCAAAATGAAATGAAATGTGGAAAAAAGTTTTAAACTTTTTTTGCTGACTTTTTAAAAAAAAATAAATTTCAAAGTAAAAAAAAATGAATTTGTAAAAAAACTCTGTTTTCAAAAAAAAATATTAATTATAAATCATGTATACAACAATGGAATCCTTGCGGAATGATATGATTATGATGAGTATATATGATGATGATATTATATAATGATATATGATATAATAATATGATATGATATATATATATATTGATAATATATATATTATATATCATAATATATGATATATATATATATATATATATATATGTTGGTGTGTGTATTATTTCCTTAATGTATTAATTTTGTATAAAATAAAACTTCTTTTTAAGCCAAATCTAAACGCACATTCACTCATCCATTTTTTCCACCTATTTTCCAAGTCAATGAATAAAATACAAAAGTTAAAAGAGGCACGAAGCTTATATTGGTCTCCCTAAAAGCTTACATCACTCCTACGCACACAATATAAATATTTACACTCCACCCCTAGTCATACACATACATATACACATACCCACTGATGCAAAAAAGAAATTGGAAGCCATAGCCAAAATCGAGGCCGCTAGAGAAATGGGTTGATGGGGGCCCATTTCTTCTTGAGCCCCAAAATAAAAATAACAATAATAAAAAAAAAGGGATAACGGAGAAATGCTTTTAAAATCAGTGAAGATACTCTAATAATGGGAATAGAAAAGAGAAGCTCCAGGATTAAAAGATTGAAAACGAAATCTCGCTTCAGTTTTATGGCAATATAATATATATATATATATATATATATATATATATGATGATATATATGATATGATATATATGATATATGTATATGATTAAATATATATATATATGATGATGATAATATATATATGTATATATGATTGATTGGTGGAGTGGTTTCGGCTCTGGGCAAAATCATTAACTTCAAGGAGGAAATTATATATATATATGAGTATATATATATATATATATATATATGATATATATGATAATATATAATGATTATTTATATATATATGATATGATATATATGATATATGATACGGATATATATATATATATGATATATATATATATGAATGATATATATGATATATATATATATATGAATATATTATGAATATATTATGATATATTGGATGAGATAGATAGATGAGATAGATAGATGAGATGAGATAGTATAGATAATAGATAGATAGATAGAGGTGGATGAAAGAACTACAAACTTCGTATTGTGCAGATTTATAAAGAAATTACTTCCCCTTGTCCTGACGATGTGGTCTGCGAGTGAGAGCAAGAAAGTTGACAAGTAGAAAAACCGTAGACTCTATCTAATTTATGGTAATTGTGAATTAAAGATTAAATCCAAATTAATTAGCTTGCTATTCTAAACTTCCCATATGCCAAGTTTGTATTTTTTGAGGACTATTATAGCTTCTTAAACCATCAACAATGTTATATTTTAATCTTATCCACTCACATTTGCTAATTCATATATTTATTTGGAGTAGGTAGCCGAAAACTGTGCTTGAACTTCTTAATGTGTATAAGAATCATATTCTGAGAAATCTGTTATCACGTATCAATGTGCATAAATATCGTTAGATTTATAAATGAAATATATATTAAATAAATTGATATATGTTATGAATATATGATCATATATGTATATGATTGATATATATGATATATATGATGATATACTATGATGTTATGATGATAATTACATATATGTATATGACATATTGATATCAGGCGCCAGCTCGTGCCTTAAAGTATTGGGTAGTTGCATTTGTACATTGTTGTACTCACCACACACAAATGATATAATATGATATAACTTATATGTATGATATATATATAATGATATGTGATTATATATATAATATGAATATATATATATGATTGAGTGATGATATATATCATATAGTTATATATGATATGATATATATATATATGATATATATGAATATGATATATATAATATATGATATATGATGATTATGATGATATTATGATGATTATATATATGTATGATAATATATTACATTAGATGATAATATATATATGATATAAATATTATAAATGCTGATGATATGATGATATGATATGATATATATGATATAATATAATTATATATATATATATATGATATGATATATGATATATAATTTATGTAATATTGATATGATTTATATATATATATATATATGATATATATATATATATATATATATATATATATAGAATTATATATATGATATGATTGATATTATATATATGTATATTATGATATATGATATATGATATGATATTTATGAATATTAATTATATAATATTATGATATACCTGATATTTATATATATAAATATATGATGATATATGATATATATATATATGATGATGATAATATATATATATATATATGAATATGTATAATGATGATATATGATGATATATGATATATGATGTGATGGAGTGAGTGGCGTGTGTGTTTCAAAAAGAGAGCATTGATGACGTAACATAAGTGTAAGTCTGAGTCAATAAAAAAAAATTACAATTATTTTAACGTACAGTGTCAGATAGTTAAGTAGTACCTAGAATCTTGTATTTAAGATGAATCCCAGGATCTTCTATCCTTGTGTGATTGAGCATTTTGAATCACTTATTGGTAAACTCTGGTAACCAAATATGAGAGAAACAAAAAAGAGTGTCAAAATGTTGGGGTGTCAATGAGGGGTTTGTGTGATGGGGTTATGACGTAATTGTGAGGGATGAGGGCAAAAGCTTGGAAGGGGAAAATTTGGGGCCAATTGCCCCCCTTTACGATTATATATGTGATATATATGATATAATATATATGATATATGATATGATAATATATGATATATATATATAATTATGATGATCATATGATAATAGCGATATATTATGATGATTATATATATAATATGATATGATATGGTATGATATGATATTGATAGTATGATATATAGTATATATAATATATTGATATGATATATATATATATATATATATATATATATATTATGATGATATATATATATATATATATATATAATAAATGATATATATATGTATAGTATATATGATGATATGATGAGTCAGAGTAGGAACAATTAATGTGTGCCAATGTAAAGTGAAAGTTAACTTCAATATCACACTGTCTACTTCACCATTGTATTGGCCTATTATTTTATTTATTGATTATTATTCTCGTGTTGATAGGGTTCATCACAGTTATATAATATAAATGGTATGATAAATATGTTGTGAGTGCCTATTTACTCTGATAATTTCAATATAAAAAATTCATATACACTTTGTAATATTATTGAATATTATGTGATTGAAATATAAAAAAAAATAGTGAACTGTATATTTTGTGTCCTAAGCCGGCGGAGCGAAGACTGAAGCATAATATATATATATATAAAAAAAAAATGTTGTTTAAACCGATCGAGTTTCTTTTCATATCGTTCATTTTTCAAAAACTGAGAGTTGAAACATACATTGCAACGACGTTTTAGTATTACAGATAATGTGTAAATTACATTTCTTGACATGTCTCAAAATGTTTTCGTGTTCATTAGACGGAGTGATTCGTTTTTAAAAAGTTGGGCATTATGTTATTGCAACGAGGGTGATAGTCGTGTGGCTTAGTAGTACACGTGATGATATGTATAATGATGATATATATGATATATATGATGATTATGATATGATATATATGATGATATATATATGATATAGATGATGATATATGATAATATATATATATGATTATTAATGATGATTTTCTGAAATTTGAAATTTTATCTGTAAAAGAATTAAAAACAAAATAATCATTGATACTTAGAAAAATAAGGTCGTGTGGTGCGTTGGATTCAAAAGTCGGTCGTGTGCACAAACATGCAACGAAGGCAGGAGGCCGCCACTGTATATATATATATATATGATATATGATTCAATGTATATATATGATGATAGTGAAGTCTTATATATTATATGAATATGATATTATGATATGATGATATATATATGATAATTATATATATACATGAGTATATATATATGATATATATGATATATGATATATATATATATAATATATATTGCATATATATAATGATATATGATATATATATATATATATGATATGATATGATTGTGTGGTGTGTGATGTGTGTGCGTGTGGGGATGAGAGAGAGGAGAGAGAGAGAGAAGAGAGAGAGAGAGATGAGAGAGAGAGAGAGACAGAGATAGAGAGAGAGAAGAGAGAGAGAGAGGAAGAGAGAATGAGATTCCTTGAATAAAATATCTTTAATTATATAGATTTCGGAATTAAAATTAGAAAAAGCAATAGTTAAAAATCCAATTGTTAATTTTGTCAGAAAAAATAATTTAATATATATATAATATGATTATAGATATATATATATATATATTTATCATGAACAAATGAGAATATTATGCTTACAGTGATTTGATATGTATGATATGATATGATGATGATATATATATATATATTATGAATATGATAATGATATATATATATATGAATATATATATGATATGATATAATGAATATATATGATTTATATATGATATATATATGATGATACGGGGTGTCCCAGCTAGTCGCGCCACCATACACGTTTGTGTAATGCTTGCTATATATACAGGTTTGTATGACCTGTATGGTTACGCGACTTGTTGGAGACACCCCTCTCTAGATCAATGGTCTATTCTATTCGTTCCTAAAGGTTTATTTATCATTTATATCTATGATATATTGATATATATGATATATATATGATATATATATGATATGATTATATATGATTATATATATATGAGATATTGATGATTGGTGGGCATCTGATTGTGATTTCTAAGAAAACGTGAACCCTGTGTTCCCTAATTAGGTGTCATTGAATTTGATGTTGAAACTTGCAAATGTGTGTGCGTTGAAAGTGTAACCTACAATTCATCTAATCTTATGAAATTTCAGCCGTAGACTAAATAAGACGAGTTCTAAAACTTTGATTTCGAGCATTTTGCAGTATATCCAACCAATTTCCTTATAGTGCCAATTTGGTTCCAGAGTTTGAGAGCCAAAATTTCAAAGAAAAGCTAGTTTAAATAAAAACTTGTTTCATAAAAGTTTATTTGTGTTTTTGTTTTTTGTTAACTGTTTTCACCTGCACGGGCTTTACCCTATTCAAAGAAGGGGAACGAGAGACCGAACCCTTACCCTATATCTGCCACGACTTGAATCGCGTTACGATGAGGCCACATCCATCTTGTGGTGGATGTTGGTTTCCAGAATGTAGGGGCAAATTTCTGGCCACCAAATGGGCACTGCAAAAATGAATACGTATGGTTGTTGAGAAGAAACAGAAAAGCTGTAAAAATCTAAGGTTGTTAGGAACTCTTCGAGTTATCACAGCAAATATCTGTTAAATTGTGTCCCATGCCAAGATTTCGAGACTGTTTATGTTGATATTACGCAGTTTTGTCGAAGTTTTCTCTTGTTGAATTGAGTATTTGTTTATACTGTTCCTGCTAGTAAAAATTGGAATATTATTTTTAAGGTAATTTTACTGTTATTTTTTTTTTTTTTTTTTTTACATTAATAAGAGACAGTACAAGTCATTAATCCTTTGAGTATTTCAAACTGATTAATTGATTATGTGATTGTTGTTGATGCAGGGCTGCGACTCCGGCTGCCGGCTCATAAGAAAAACAATTGTGAACTTTCAAATCCAGACTACTCCACTCAAAAATAAAAATGCCGACTCCGACACAAAAGAATATTTGTGCGGCGCCGGTGCTCCAGGGCTCCAGCTTTACTGCCAAGCTTGTGATTTGTTGAATGGGCTTGTAGTGGTGTTGTGTGTGTTGGGCCCTCAAAATGAAAGTGTGCCTGCTCTAGAAATATTGTGTGTTCAATGCCAATTTATGATAAATTATATTAATTAATAAATCTAATTAATGAATGAATATTTAAATTTATGAACAGATACTTAAAAAATGATCGTGATTATGAGATGATATATATGAATATATATGATGAATATATATATATATATATAATGATATGATGATATGATGATTATATTATATATATTATAATGATGATATTTATGATATTATATATGATATATATATATATATATATATAATATGATGATATATATATCATATATATGATGTGTGTAATGTAAGCATGCCTGGGAAAAATGAAATAAGGTAAGGTATGAAAAAAGATGATATATGTGATGTATATAATATACTATATATATATGATATATATATATATATATGATAATATGATAATATGAATATATATGATGATATGATATATATATGTATATATATATGATGATATATATATGATATATATAATGATGAATATATGATGTATATATATATCATATGATATATGTTATGATATGATCATATATATGATATATATGATATATATATATATACATATTATATATATATATGATATATATATATATATATATATTATATGATATATATTACTATGATATATATATATATATAGTATGATATATATATAATGTGATATATATTGACCATATATATGAATGATATATATGATATGATATATGATAATATAATATATATATGATATATATATATGATATATATGATATATATATGATATATATGATATATAATGATATATTGATATATGATATATATATATGACGTGCCCTAATATATGTATATGATATATATGATTACTTTGATGCTTGTAAGGAAAAGAGCCTGAAACCCGCTTTGGTTGAGCATGCCAAAGCTGTCACTTTCTGATATATGACCTGCTTGTACTTAAGCTGAAATTTAATGGAGCAATGGTTATGTTATATTATTATTGATGTATTATGTATATATTATTATGTATGTATATTAATGATGTATGTATTTATTATTTTATTATTATGTTACAAATGAGTAGTTAATTGAATAATTAAATATTATTGATTATTATATTATTGATTTTGTATGATTGATTTTATGATTTGTTATTTATTGATGTGATTATTATGTATGTATTGATTGATATTATGTATGTGATGTATTATGTATGTATTGATTGATATTGATTATGTGATTGATTATGGAATATGTCGAGACAGTGCGGAACATGATGGAAGCTGTTGCTGTTCTTGCGCATTCAGTTGTGGGGCGAGAGGGGCTAGCAACCGTCCTTCTCACTTTTTGTGGCTTGGCAGACTGTTCTTGGGACCAGCATGTGAATCTTATGCGCCAGGAAACACGATTGCTGTCTGTGTGACTCTGGGAGAAAACGAGTGTTGCGAGGCCAAATGGAAAGAAGATGCTGATTCCGCTGGAAAGGAGGTGGAAACCCACCTAAGTGCTTATAAACTCAAGGACCTTGATGCATCGGAAACCATTGCTCCGAGAAAGTTGTGTTTCTAGAGTTGCGTTGTAGGAATCAAGGTTGTCGGCAGAGGAAGAAAATGCTGGTTCCAACTGACAGGGCGAAGCCCTACATGGGAGATGTTATATTATTTGATATTATTGATGTATTGATTATTTATTATTGTATATTGTATTATTGTAAGGATGTTAGTATTATGATATATGTATTGATGATTATTATTATTTATTATGTGTATTATAAATATATATGTTTCAGAATTTAATGTTTTTGTTATTTGTATGTAGCACGTTGTTTAATCCATTTTTAACAAGTGACCGTCACTCACAAGCATAGCTCTTTTCACGGAGGGGACAGAATAATTAGAGAAGGAAAAACTACTCAAACCCAAGTCTAACGCACATTTTTCAAGTGAGTGCAGACGGTGTTTATAAGTTAGGAAGATTATATGCAGCAGGAAAAACATATGATGGTATGGAGCTCCATAGACAGAGAAGAGACGGTCGGAAAAAAACATGAATCACCGCGAGAAAGCTTAGGGTTTTCAATATGCTCACAAAATTGCACGTGAGAGTACGGTAGGTGAACCCCTTGTTGGCTACAGGGCGATGGAATGCGAGAAGGTCAGCTTCCTCGAGGTACCTATGGTTATAAAACCTGTAGAAAAGTCAAAGGGTGTCAACATCAAGAGAGTTTGAAAGTTGGGGACAGTTTATTAGTGTTTTAGCCTTAGACCATTTCCAAAAAATGGGGTGGAACGGAGCCCCGAAATGGGCGGTGTAAAAACCTGTATATATCAGGAGTGAACGATAGAATAAAAAATTGCCCGCAACCTGAACTGAAACTCAAAGAGGCCACACTATCAACCGTTGCTGATATATAGTCAAAGACACTTAAAAGGAGGGATGCCAAAATTGTTCAGGGTGGAATTAGGTGAAAAAAGGAGGCCAAAGATATAAGCTTTTGCCGAAGGAGTGTCAGCTATAAATCCGTCAGAACTAATAAATGTAAAAATGGCAGATATGCGGAAGTTATTTGAGAGATGTTTTTGTACAATAGTCCAGAAATTTTTGATCAGTAGGAGAACCTAACAGTTTTGATAGTAACACTCTTGTTTCTTTCTCTATCCTTCCTTTGTGTCTTCCAATTTCGCGATTCCAAGTTGATGCCTAGGAAACTTTCAACTGAAACGTAGCGTCAGATCTGTCTCCCGTTTAGAAAAACGTGTAATTTTTGACATTGCTCTATAAATTGCTGTCTCTATATTGAAGTGCACGAGAACAAGTACAGTCGATTCACAGATTTTGGGGTGAATAAGATTTAGTTAAAGATGAGAGGAACGTACTTATTCCATCGGCCGATATAACGCGGACCTACCTTGTCTGCAGCACGAAGGATCCTGCAGTGGTCAAAGCAAAAATTCATTGCAAAGAATGCTCCCTAATGTAGCCCGATGTGAAAGTATCAGAAAGTATGTTTACTGCTGCTGCTGCTGCATAATAATAATAATGAATGAATAAAAAAAATGAATAATAATAATAATGGATAATAATAATAATGAATAATGAATAATTAATAATAATAATGTGAATGAATGAAAAATAATAATAAATATGAATGATATTGCATTGATTATTGATTATGTATTATTGATGTATGTTATATTATTTATTATTGATTATGTATATTATTATTATGTATCTATATTCTTGTCTTCATTATGTATTATTGATTATTATAATAATAATAATAATAATAATAATAATAATAATAATAATAATAATAATAATAATTATAATAATAATAATAATAATAATAATAATAATAATAATAATAATAATAATAATATCTAAATGATTAAATGATATGAATGAATGAACTAATAATAATAATATATCTAATAGATGTGACTTTAACAAATGTCTTTAGATAAGAATAAATCTTTTTGATAGAATTAATTTTTTTTTAAAATTCACGAGGGCTAAATTTTAAATCTTAGCTCAGCTTCTCCCGATGCAATTAGCAGCTTACTCTCTAGAGTAGGAAGACTAGATTATAAAATTTAAAATATAAAAATTAAAATATCGTAATATGCAATACAAATTTGTAATTTTGAGCCTTGAATTCTATTATTAGTTTTAAAACTAGGAATTATAAGTTATCACGTTTTTTAATTAATAAAGTAGAACAATCTCTATTTAAATGTAAAGTTGCAAAGTACAGCATATATGGTGATGATATGATATATGATAATATATATATATATGATTGATGATAATATATATATATATATTGAATATATATACGTATATGATATAATATATATATATAATATATATTATATATATTATATAAGAAAATGATGGTACCGTCAAAACTGACGATTATATATATATATATAGATATATATAATATATATAATATGATATATATATGATATATATATGATATATATATACTATTGATATATAATATGAATATATGATATAATATATGAATATATATGATTATATATATATATATATAATAATATATTATAATGATATGATATATATTATAATATGATATGATATGATATTGATATTATGATATATATATGATATGATATATATATAGATAATATGATATATGATATATATATATATAATATACTATGATATGATGATATATGAATATTATAAACGAAAGGGGAAAAAAAATAGAACGAAAAAATGAAATCGGAGAAAATGTGTCTTTTGATTCTTATGGTGATGGAGATAACAGACTTGGCTGGACCATAATGTGCGTGCTGCTGCTCTCTCTCTGCTCTCTCTCTGCTCTCTGCTCTGCTACTCTCTCTCTCGCTGCTCTCTCTTGCTCTCGGGCTCTCTGCTCTCTTTCCACTGACCTAACTGAAAAATTACTTAAAATGTACAATCTACCAAGTAATCTCAAACGGGCCTCGTAGCTCAGTGGTCTAAAGCGCCATTGAAGCCAGTCTGTGATAGAAGAACGTTTAAATCTCATCAAAAAATTGTGGTGATGTTGTGCCGTATGAAGCATTATTGTAAGAAGCTACAGCGAATGTGCTGAATCCTAAATAAAAAGTATATGTAAAAATCATGTACTGAAAGTAAATTAAAAATAAAAATTATAATATATATATACTATATATAACTATATGACGTACTTATGATATTATATATATTGATATATATGATATATGATGATATGAATTATATATATATATATGATATAATATATATATATAGTATACTATATATATATATATATATGTGTTACAGATGAAACACCACCGCTCACGGGCAGAGCACTGAATCTAGGAATGGTGTACTCAATAAACTTCCGAGCAGGACGGTAGCAAAGCCCAAGGAGAGATATGAGCTCACATGTCTCTCAACCCGACCAGTTGCAGAACTGGGACCTTGCACTTGTTTGGCGAGTGCTCTAACACCTGAGCTAGGATGCTTTTTATATGAAATACATTATATATATATAATCTATATAGATATATGATATTATTATATAATGATATATAATATATATATTATAAGCCGGATGATACTCCGGTCGTTCAATATATATAGTGATATTATTGATATGTGATGAATATACAAATAACATAATACACACAAAAAACATGATACATTATTCATGACATATTCATGTATGATTGATCATTATTATTATATTAATATTTATTGACCAAACACTGAAATTGTAACACAAAATACTATGATGTTTCCGTACTGAAATCACTCCCTATGGGATGATGTTGTACTTTTCTGGGGGGTGAACTTATTCTTGAATCGAGTGTAACACTCGAATGATTTCATCGAGCTAATTATACACTTTTCAATGATAGATGTATAAATCGGTGGGCTGTTATGCTGAAGGCTGGTTTCGTATCTGCTAACTTGCTTTTCTTACTCTTCTTTCTCTTAAATTATTCGCCACTATTCACTTATTATTGAACATTGTGATCACAAACATAGTTTTCTATTTATCTCAGTGTTGATACATGCTTACAACTATCATTATACCTCTCTCATTAAGTTCTTTGGTCACCATATATTTCAGAACTGTATTATTAATTGAGTATTGATCGGTGGCATTTGATCACAAAGTTTGCACTATATTATTGAATGATGGTATACGGTGATAATAGCTCGATCATATTTTGCGCTGGATATGGATGGAATTAGGATGTATGAGAGAAGCGGTGGTGGTTCTCTGGGATACCGGTTGCTGAGACAGTGGGAAGAGAATTTGAATCACAATCACTATTGCTGCATATATGTTCCGACTCTCTTTCTGTGATAGCAAAGGTCTTCAGAAATAACGCCCTGTGATTATTTGTGTAATTTTTGGTATCAAGATGATGCTTACAATTCGTGTATTATAATAATTATAAAATGAATTATGATATATTAATATATAATATAATATTAATAATATATATATGATATAATATTATATATTATATATATATATGATATGACTTAATTTATATATGATATATAATTATATAATAGTATATATATATGATAATATATATATATTTAATATGATATAATATATTATATATTATATATAATATATGTATATGATGAATATGATATATATATAATTATTATATATATTATAATAATATATATATATTATAATAGATGATTAATGTTGACCAGAGAAATTATAATCAATATTTTATACCAAAATGAATTACTTCTGGGCTGTTTTCTCTGCGCCTTCAATGATTACAAGGTGAATACTTATATATTATGATATTATGATGTATACTATAAGTTATCATATTTGGTATATAAGATACATATATGTAGTTATTGGATACTTGACTTGTATACTTGATGTCGAGTTTTACTCACCATAAGAATCCAAGGTTATATATATATGTACTGATATATATGAAGTATCGATATATATATATATAACTTGGTATATAGTTTAACTTGTGGTTTAGTACCTTGCATAAGTACTTATATTTGAGCATTATTAACTAACCAAATTTATGTATGATATTTTCTGTGATTTATAATCATTTTCTTACGTGATACTTGATTAATATAAATATAAGTTATTTACTATATGATATATGATAGTATGATTTATATACATGTATGCGTTGTCTAAATCAAACAATCATAATCATCATATAGGTAAAACAAACAATATAAATAATGGTAGGGAAAAATGAGTCACACCAAAGCTTTTAATTTCTGATTACCAGTGGTGTGTAGTGTGGTGATATATATATGTTGATGTTATGTTGATGTGTGTGTGTGTGGTGGTGTGTGGTGGTGTGTGTGGTGTGTATTCATGCTTATCCAAAACAACAACAACAAAAAAGGGGGAGGGCTTAGTGACATCAGTGAAGGGAATACTGTCTCATGTGAATATATGGTTGGACTGACATTGATGTATGTATTACTATAATCCCATCGCTTTGATCGACCACCTAATAACCTGCCTCCACTCATATAGAGATTTACATATATGATCTAAGAGGTGTATTATAATTATTATGATATATATATATATATATTATGAATAAATATATTAACTATATATATATTAATATATATATATTAATAATTATATAATATATATAATATATATATATATAATATATATTATTTGTCTAATAGATAATTATATTGAATTATATATAATATCAGAATATATAGAAATGGTGATAAATAATCAACTCTATATTAATTACAGCTGTGTAGGTATAAAAGTGATGTATATATATATATGACGAACTATACACTCCTATAGTGAAACAGAAAAGTAGCACAATGATGTACCCAGAAGTCAAATTGATGAATATATATAAAAATAACGTGTATGAATAATATGACCTCAAAGTGACTTTAAAAACTCAATGACAAATGAGCCCATGACATCATTGATACTCCCTCACTCCTGATTGTTACATACAATTTCACATATGGTGAGTGGGACTCGCGCGCTAATAGTTACAGAATAATCCACTACTAGAGTATTCTATGCACTCATTAATGGCATCTCTGAGCCAATTAAGCGTATCATTCCTTGCCTATAGCGGAATGGTATAGGCCTACAACTATATCATAACATTTCTCTCAGCTCACAAATACTACCTGCCATATTCACTCCTAATGTATTATATGCACCTTTCCTTATTCTACCTTATCCTCACAAACTACATTTTTCCACTCTCCAAGACATCTTGGATATCTGCACAATCCATCTTGATGATTCTATCTGAGTATCTGTGACAGGCCAGTTATCGTATGACATATATATATATAGTGATGATATATTGAACTCTATATATATTCCCAATCATATACTCACATCCACTACTATATATATAATATCATCCTCATAAACCTAAATATATATATGATGATATACCGTACATCTATACTATGAATTCACCATTATATTCACACTATATATAATAGATACCTCACAATATAACTCACATATAAATAAGTATTGTATCATTTTTGCGTTGGACATATTAATTTCCACTTTTTGCAAATACTCATACAAACTTCATGAGAATCGATGATACTGTGACAATTCTTCGTTCGAATGTGCAAATCAATGTTCCTTCTTGACTCGTAGAAACCATGTTTCTGATATTACCTGTACTGGTCTCCTGTGGCGGATTGCTCAGTGCACAATAAAAAGTGTGTTTAGAGTGCTTTCTGGCTCTGACACCATGCGACCAAACATTGTATTTTACAATCTGTCTCTGTTCGTGCCCTGTATCAACTTAGCCCGTTGCCCTTGCTCTTATGCTCTGTGTTGTACACCAATCTATGTATAATCTGTCTGCGTTTATGACAAATATATTGCTCCATCGATTGCTATTATCGTTCGTTTTTGTGGGTATTGGATAATATACAATATGTTGAAAAGACGGACACAAAATTTCTGCTCTCTGGTACACAAACCATTTACTTCTGCACCGTCAAGACTGCCTAGTCTCGCTCTTCTCTGCCTATAGGCACCTAGCTGCTTTACACAGCCATCTTAATCACCTTTCTTTATCACCTCTCTTCACCATCTCTCTTCATCGTTTCTCGAAGTTAATCTCCTCTCTTCAGGCGTCGAACCTCTCTCACGTGCTCTCACTTGCTACTCCTTTCCCCTCTCTTGTGTTCGAGTTTTGTTTACCCGCAATCGGCACTCCCCTTCCATACGTTCATCCTAAATGTCTATTCTAATGATGCTCAGTTACTCTGTGTCCAGGCTGCTCACCATCTAGCATAACTTCAACACGTATTACTGTCCTGGTGTGTTCAACATAACTTCTACTTCCTACTTTCTACGCTCTGCTCTTTCATCTTCTCTCTCCTCTTCTTTCCCCTTCTTCACATCCTTCTCTTCCTTTAGGCCATTCTGTTCATATGAAGTTCTGCCTGCTTCTCTTTCACTTCTCAATGACCCTTTGGAGTCCTGGTACCCTGCTGCTCTTTCACTACCCTTGGGGCGTCCTGGATACCCTGTGGATCTCTCTCATCTCATTCTATCCTGCTCTTTACAACTGTGATTTCCCTTGCTCTTCTTCTTTGCCTCTCCCTTTGTTAATATTGATATATATTCACCTAGACTAAAAAAATATTAATTTAATCTATTTTATTTAGCCTCTGTTTCTAATATGACCAATTTTATTATATGTTTCCTTTATTCGATGTTATTGACCTATCCATTGTGAATGTGTATTATTCATGTTAAATGGTGGTTACTCTTTTATCAATATGCAAAGACTGCTGTTGCTTGCATATTTTCTTTGTATATTTCACAAGAACTGCTCTCTCCCATAGACCTTATATTTTTGTTGCCTGTCAGAAAGGTTTGTTGTCTGTTACTTCTTTGCTTGACTTCTTTCTTCTTCTTCTGTCAACAGTGATCTTTTTCATTCTTCTAATCTTGCTTCTTCTTCTCTTCTTGTTCTCCTCCTTTGATTTGCTTTTAATGTGTCGTTATAAGCGTTTCCATTGAATTTTGTTGATAAGATTTTTTAAATTTTATTCAAATTTTTTGTTGTATGTAATTTGTATTTTTATTATGTGGTCTATTTGATTATATTTTATTCATCATTCGTTTGGTAAATAATTTTGATTCTATGTTTGTAAAGTTAATTTTGTTTTTTCTTGTTTATGTGTTTATATTTAATGTTTGTTTTGTCTTCTTTATTTTTTATTATTTATATATTGATTTAATTTTTGTTTAGTTACATACTAGCTGTAATCATTTATGAATTGCATATGTTCTTCATAAATACTTAGTGAATAATAAAGATTGTGTTTGTTATGATCTTTTCGGAGCCGTGACCAAGCCGATATATGTGTTGTAGAAGGCGGATGACCCGGGAAACGGAAATATATATTAATTATATATAATATATGATATATATTGATATATATAATATTATATATACAATGATATATGATATTATATATACTATGAATATATATGATATATTGATATATATATATATGATGATATATTGATATTTATATGATATATGATTAATATATATATATATGATAATATATATATATATATATGATGATATATTTGATATTGGGGTGGGGGGGGGTTTGTGAGTCGGGTTTGATATATGTGGATAGTAGTGAATTAATTATAAAATAGTTTTGCCGGTTGGTGAGACTGTATTTTGTTGAAAATGGATATATGTAGGTGAAGCCGAAGTTGGAGCTGGGTAAAAAAATGAATTACCTGTCTGCCACAGACCGCTGTCCCAAAAAACAGTATAAGTGATTTGTTTATGTCATATGAACCAGAGTTGCGGGGTGTGGTAAACTTGTTTGACCTGCTCCGGCTTCGACTCCATCATTTGAAACTTATACGACTCTAATTCCAAACTATATATTGCGCTATAAAAAAAAATTATGATCCGGCTCCGGCTCCGTCTTCGGCTCCGGCTCCAGCTCTACCAAAAAAAAATCTTTTCTTCAACTACCTGACTGTCATCCACATAAATAATCTGTGCAGCTCCGGATCTAGCATCCCTGCATGTATCATAACACAAAAATAAATAGAAAACCATTTCTCCATTCCTCCCGAGTGTGCAATTCAGTGTACAGTATTTGCGCATATTTTATTTGAACACACAAAAAACCTTTTAAAAGACATAAAGACTACAAGAAAGGCAACTGCCTCTTGATCTCAAATAACAAGAAAGGCAACGGCCTTTCGCGCTCAAATAGTAACTCAGATACTCAGATTATATACCGTCACTAAAGAGACTGGAAACTAAGAGTGACAAGCTAGTTGTAAATTTCAGGCAGATGTTCTTTTACAGCATTTACTAAATCGTCGCCTGTGTAAAGTTGCAGGGATTGACACAAACTGAACACTAAGACACAGCACAGATGTCGAATTCATCTGAGGATAACATCATCGACTGACTAAGCACACACACACATATCAACAACACACACAGCCATCTATACATGCTAATGCGAGCACACACACACCTACATACACACCTATGTAGTGCGAGACGAGGCACCATAGTTCAGAGCGACACGAAACCACCTTTGCACAGAAAATAGATAGACTAAATGGATTGATAAAAGAAGAATGAGAAAGAGATAAAGTTTTGAAACTTATGCACGTTAAATATCCTGATGAAAAGAGCGTGTACAAATCCATGCAGAAATACAGCTAGTGAGTTAAACAGTTATATTAATAGTGGTTAATCGAGGTTGAATTGCTCGTTATCTTTTCATTTTAGGTAAAATAATGATCTCCTATATAGTTTAGACTTACAAGAATTATATCAAAGTTTAAGCTCTTATATAAGTGATATAAGAATATATATATTGTGATAGAGAAAGAAACAAGATGCGTGATGTATAAGATTAATGATTGAGTATATAATTATAAGAGTGAAGGGTGGGTGAATCAAATATCGATATGTGATATTCAATTGAAACCAAAATTGAGTTGTAAGGTGATGAGAGAGAGAGAGAGAGAGAGAAGAGAGAGAGAATTATTTATCAAGTATAACTAGTTCCGAAATAAATTAACATTTGTTTTATTTTTCATACTTTTTGACTTTAGATGCAAGCTGTCCAAACCAGATTTGACCTATCTTGGTCTGACGCTTGTATGTCACAATTGATATAATAAAGGTTGAGTCCAAATATGGCAAAAATAAAGGTAGAGAATATAAGTGAGAAGAATTAATATTATATGGAGTGACTTATTTCAATGTATGTGTGAGCTTACAGTGGAACTGTTGTAGATATCACACAGTAGTGTGGACTGGGTTATGAAGTATGGGACCAATGAATTAGTGAGTGGATTGACTGGAATCGAATATCAATATCACAACATGCCACCATAACAGTATGCCTGAATGTTGTGAATTGCTGGCCTTTTTCATACATAGAAGGAGAATGTCACAAAACTTTGTTCATTGTTTATGTATTCGATTTAATCTGTTTGCACATCTACTGAAACATCTTCAAAATTGGCACAATCAACCCTTCCTCCATCTTCTTCTTGATATTCTTTGTCTCGGTGCCAAGATAAAATGTGATGTGGATAATAAGTGAGATGGAGTTGCTCACGCAATATAATATTACGTGTCGAGAAAAGAAAGTGACTTCTCAGAGAATGGTTTGGCGTGTTGTGCGAATTACCTTTCAGAGCTGTTTTTCTATTCTCGACACCTTCGAGCCACCTCACGTTGTACTCTCTGGATATGTATGGATACATAGAAAAAGAGGGTGATGTTGATATAAGATTGTGCGTTATTGCTAGGGGTAGGTGAATGTGTGGACAAGGATCACCAGCTATTCTTGATGTCTGTGTGTTGGCGTTGGCCCTGAGCGAAGCAGTCACTCGTTGCGACAATGGATACTAGATGCGGATGGCGGAAAGAATGTGCGCGAAGGTTGCCCCTGTGACAAACCCTAATTTGATAGCGCATATTACCTATTCATACATGGCAAGTAGCAACCAGCTGAATCTATGTTTTTGGATAGAGCGCGAATGCTCCTGCCACGAATCGAGCGTTATCATTTGAGATGAATAACGGTATTTCACACGTTATGTTTATAGGTGTAACTTCTCTTGGCCATAGCCATAGAGTGTGGGTAAATATAAGGCAAGGTGAGTGTTTCAGAAACTTGCTCTAAGGTGATAAGCGTTGCTAACCTGATCGCAGTGAAGGGCGAATATAAGTATAAGATCCATGAAGCTGCTCTATTCCTCTGCCAAGCGTGACGTGATCACGATACGTTCCTGCTGTGTCAGGAGAATCTCTCCCTCACACCTCGAGTCTTGGTGTTCCATATAAATGTTCTGTAAATTTTCTCCATGGCCTTAGATGATAATTGGATGACGCTCATTCGTGTGACTCACCAGTGGGTGAGACAGCTGAATACAGAAGTCTGGGAATTGACTCCGTCTTATCTCTCTATTGTTGTCATTAATTTTATGAAGCTCACAGATTGACATATGTTTACAAAGTGCGTATGGTTCAGTGTCAGTGAGTGGTGTTGGTGGGTGGGTGGAAGAAAAGTGGTCGCTCGGTTAGAATAATGACATGAAGTGTAGGTTGCCGGGTTTGCTTTTCCCCAACTCTTGGGTGTGATTTTTTTTTCCTGTAGAGGGGATAAGAGTGTTGTAGTAGGAAAGTTGTGAATGGCACTTGAAGGTTATGGGCTGCGTAATTATATTATATATAGTCATGAAATTAAATCGTTGGTGGTAATATTTATGAAATAGTAGTGAACTATAGTGATTGTGAAGATGCTAGCTAAGTGTACTTAACTATAGTAGTATAGGTATAGATTTGTATTACCCTAGTGTATGATAATGTATATATGTGCGTGGTGATGAAAACTATATATATATATGTCTTGGATAATAAGAGGGATAAGGATCTAAAGACAAATGTGTTGCAGTGAATGGACAATTACTATATTTGCTGATGTTTAAGGTGTTAGAAATAGAATAAATGGATTAAATGATGAAATGATAGTGCACATGGCACAGGGCTAGATTCTCGATTTTGGATCCGGATCCTGAATGATAAGCAATATAATTCAAGAGAGTTAGAAGGGTCTGCTTCCAAGATTGTGAGGTGAGCTCATGCCTGTGGAGTGCAGAAGGATGAGTAGTAATAATGAAGAGATATAAATGAAAATAGTACTCTCGATTGTGATAGTATAATGGTGAGTTATTGGTCATGTGGTAAAGGTAATTGAGTAGATGATTATCTTAGGTCGTGATAATTATTTAAACGGATGGTATAGTGTATAGTGTAAGATAATTGGATATGGGAATCGATCGGTGATATATTGGTGAGTAAGATGCCAGAGAATAAAGTTGATAGTTGTAAGTCAGAAATATAATACTGAGATAATGCTCTGGAGGAGAGAAATGGTGGAGTTATTTGGAAGAGGCAGTAGAAAAGGTATGTACATTATAAATCAGGTGTAAATGTATTATGAGTGTGAGTGATGAGATATAGTGATGAGTATGATTTTGACCATAAGGGACGGTGAAAATGAGACAATAAATAATAGATGAACTCATAAGATAAATACTCCAAAGCTAGTTTTTTAGTTGATAAATTGAACCACACTCAATCTGATGCAGAGTAAAAGCATGAGATAAACTTAATTAACAACACGATGAAAGGATAACAACTCAAAAAATTCAGGACTTATAATGAATAATAATGTAATAATAATGAATAATAATGAATAATGAATGAATAATAATGATATAATAATAATATAATAATAATGGAGATTCACACTTATAAGTAAGCATTTTAGGATGAGATAATTAATTAAAATTACGCATATGCTCACACAGATGTCGTTATTAGATCATGAGTTATACTGTCTCTCTACTATATTGTATTAGAACATGAATTTATTAAGTAGTATACTCGATATCTAACACTGAGCTTGATCTAACATTGATTGTTCTTGGATTGGTGGACGGTGGTTCCCTAACACTCGTCTCTTGCATCAACCAATTTTCTAGGTTCTTATTGACAGGCGGCATATAGTTATAACTGTCCGCCTTTATGTCACTTCACACCTACGCTTGGATTGGTGTTTGCGTCCCTCCCCGACTACTCAGCGCGGGCTGAGGGAGGGCGGACGGAAGAGGGTCTATATGGTAGGTAGTCTAACAATAGCTGTCCTGCTCAGTATATATATTGAAGAGGTCACCGCAGAAAGATCATGTGATAACTTCCCAACAACAGAGTGCTAATCTTTGATATGTTGTTTATTTTGAACATGATCGTTGACTAACTTAGTTTCTCTTCGTATATATTGACGAATAACCATTATCCTGTAAAAAAGTAATGCAATACGTTGAAGCGGGGGTTGTTCATGATTTGGTGTGCTGTGTTGTGAAATATTATTGATGTGATCGGTATTCCTGTTTGAAAAATAGTATTAGTGATTATCAAGAGGGAAAGTACGTGATTTTTTTTTATTTATTTGGTCGTGATTGATAATTCCTTCAGCTCTTGAAAGTTGTATATATAGTAAATTGTGTTATAAAGATGATGATAGTTTTATGGTAGTATGAAATACTTTATGTTTTGTAATCTATTGGTTTTGAGGATATTATATGATAACGTAAAATGCAATAAATTTATGATAATAAGTTGTAGAGTGAGTAAGTTGACGAGGAATAAATGAATGTAATGGCAAAATATGTATATAAAAGGGTAAAATTGGGAGATTTCTAGAAATGGAATAAAACAACTATATGATAGTTATCAGCACCATGAGAAGCAAATATTCGTGTGCCATGAATTTAAGTCTTAAATAATACTTGATAAAATTAGAACTTTTGCTTCAGTCAATTTTGTGTCGATACTGTGACGTCATTTCTAGCACGGGGTTCAAATCTGATGTAAACTATATACATATATATATTGATTTATATATCTATATTTCATTTAATGATATATAATATAAGATTGTATGTATGATATGATATATAATATGCAGTTGACTAATCCTAGATAATAATGATATGATTATGTACTTATATACTTAATATATTAAGATTACCATATATGTGATATATGCACTCGTACTTACTTATATGTAACTTGAGTAAAGAATAAATTTTAGTAATGATTATTATACATTCAATGATATTATACTTGTACGATATAGTATATGATAACAATATTCATTAAGATTTATGATGATATGATTTAATGTTTGTTTGTGTGACTGAAAAAATATATGATAGATTAACTTTGAACCCATAAGGTGATGATAGTGGCAGTGATGGTAATGAGTAATAATGATATTAATATGATTATGATTGATTGATATATATGATCTGTCTGATCAGGAAATAGCCATGAAGGAGGCCTAAACTAATAGTGTCCTCCCACCAGAGTTGATGTTGAAATTAAAAACCATAATAATCATATGAGACACGACTATGTGGCTCCTGTCCTATTCATTTGAGAGCTTCACGGAGCATTAGATAATAAGTACTACCAGTCAAAGAATTGTGGGAGAATAAATGGAAGAAGTGTTTATCCAGACTTACTGATTTATGTAAAGACGAATTAAGATGAATAAAGATGAGTAAAGAGGAGTTAGGCCATTAGACAGGAGATTTCAGAAGGGCAGTACCCGTGCCCATTATAGTAGGATAGCATAAGGAACCTGACACGACATTTCGAAGTGCGGAAAGGGATTGTAGATAGCTAGTAGTGAAAAGCCAGAGAGATGTTTGATTCATTATAGAAACGAGATGAGTTATTTCTTAGACACCTTATATCTAATCTTATTATAATAAAATGAATAATAATAATAATAATAATAATCTATACCAAATTAATAATAATAATATGTTAATTATAATTAATAATATATACTATAAAAACACCATAAATTTGCTTTACGATGAATAATGAATGAATGAATAATGTTTTGGACTCGGCCCCCGCTAATTTGTGTGAGAAATACTCAATGCACTATACCTATGATGTTGATGAAGTATTGAGTGTGACCTTTAAGGTTGTAAGGCGTAATTCTTAGTAAACAGCGAGCTCAGCCTTTTGTTTAACTATGTAAAATAGATAAATTGTTATTTGTGTAGTTCAATTAAGAACGAGAATGTTCGGGATGCTACAGTATATGATGCGACAAAAAAAAAAAGGTACGACCACCAAGTTCATAAAAAAAATGAACTATACAGCCCGCCGCAGGCTGTTAGGATAATGAGGTTGACTGTTAGGTTAGGTTTCTAGGTCTAGATCCTACTTCGAGCCTGAAGTTAGGTTAGGTTAGGATGAGGTAGGATATATATGTATGAAGTTAAGTTAGGTTAAGTTATGGAGTTTGTTGGATTCGTTACTGTATAGAATGAAACTCTATATAATATGAACTTAGATTTGTTTGTGTCGACCATTTTGAGTATTGGTGCCTGAACATTTCACAGAATAGTCATGTTGTGGAACTATTGTACCTTTAGTCTATTAATTATTTGTATTTTTAATTGTACAGGAAGCTATGTGAAGACTGTCTAAATGGTACCTAATTATGCTGAGCAGGATTCAGTATGAGAAATATTCATGTTATGTTTGTGGTTAAAATAAAAATGTGTGTTATGTCAGAGTGAAGCTTTGTACTGGTATTTGAAATATGTTTAATGTCCTTTTTACTATGATACAACCATTTTGCTGCAAATGTTATGTTGTGAAGTTGACTCAGTTATACGAGAAACCTTGTATTATTAAACCTTGTATCATGTTGACCACAATTGGCCGATATTTACAATGAACGTTAATCTTCTCGAACGGAATTGAAAGGTTGAATCCCAAACTTGTGACATTCTTAAATTGGTCAACAGTTGTTCGACAAGTCTGTTTGGGCTTATGGAAGAGATAATAATGTTGGAATTAATTTGGTGTGTCAAAGAGGTTGTTGAGAGGTGAAAATCGTATGAGCTCAACCTCTGCTGTTGTACAAATCACATATGATATTGGTCATAGAGACTTTATGAAAATATTTGTCAGATTATTGTTAAAATTATATTAAAATTTGTCCATATAGTTTAGCAAATATAGAACTGATGATATATCCCGTGATAGACACTTACATCAACTAATTTTTACACAAATAGATATAATATAGTATATATATTTATATATATGATATATAATGTATTTAATATATATAAATATATATATATATAAATTATATAATATAATTAATATATTAATAATAATATATATATGATATTATGATCTGACTGCCCCCACTCCTTATGCTACGAGAAGCAGGCGATCCAGGATGACTGGCCCATCACAGAGCAGGCCATGACCCAGGTAACCCTGTAAATAACGATGTGTATATAGAAGTTGCGTCTTGATGTTCCGTCAAGTGTAACTGGTAAGCCATTGTATATGAGTAAAAAGAAATGTCCGATGTTGTCAGAATTTTGATTTAAGGTGAAGGGGATAATGCTTGACAGGGTTGAGATGTGATGATTCCCAGTGATGAGGTAAGAGGAATGGCTATGAAAGTGGTTGCATATTTCTTTAACATAAATGTGTAGGTTCTGATAAAAATGAATTTGTCCCTCCATAGTGAAGGTTGATATTTAGAGTTGTCTCTCTAAGATGATCCATACAAATAAACTTGAGCTGTTAACCTAAACACTGAGCCTGAACCTAACCTTAGACTAAACTAAAACATGAACCTAATTCATGTAAACTAACATGTAACCTGACCTAACCTATGACCCAAATTGTCGACAGGAAAATGAGAGTCGAAATTTTGTATTAAAAAAAAAAAAAAAAATGAGTTGATTTAGAGTTTACCTGCTGAAATGAAATCCAGAGCAAAACTGAATTTAACCTGACTCAATGTGAAAGAGATTGATCAAGACTTCTCAAATGTTCTGATACCTCATGTGCATAGATTTTGAGATGAGTTGCTATTGAAAGCTCTTGCTTTGGAGTGAGAATTCTAGAGGGCGAAGTATATTTCGCTGGAGCTGAATTTAATGTGACTGACTGTGTAACTTCTCACCTATGTTCAAATCATGAGCCCTATATGATATATTGAATATATTTTAAAAATCAATATCCCAGAGAATTAACGGTATAATATATATAATTGGACCAAAAAGTAATATTTCGTGTGACTAGTCCTCGTGATACTACAAAAAAAAACTAATGCCGTGTACTTCAAAAGGTATCGTAGTGAGTGTTTTAATTATATGAAGTAACGGTGAATTGATGTCCACAATGATTTATGAATATAGATGTAATGTCAATATTAATGATATTATAATATATTTGAATTACATGTGATATTATTATTTATATATATGATATAATGATATATATATATTGATTAATAATATATATATTATGATATATATTAGATATATATATTATATATTAATATTGAGATATGAGTGATGTATTATGTTAGAATATATTATATATTAATACCCTATATATTATATATATAGGTATATAAGTTTTGACAATATCAATGATTATAATATATCATTTAATGGTACGTCGAGGACGTACTGCGATATTCAATGAGCGAATAATTGTCAGTACGTGAACTTTTTAAATTTCTATGTTGTTAGAACGTGCAATGTGGTTTGAATGTTGCTACGTAAAGGCAACGATCTCAAAATTGTTTTTTTTATCTAAATTATAATGACACAAGCATTGCTCTACTAATGATATTCAACCGAGTATTACAAATTTGGATTGGTTTGCTATATGTAATAATGATATATATAATATAATTATATATATTAATTATATTATCTATATGATATAGTATATAATATATATTGATATGATAATATAAAGATAATTATATATTATATATAATATATTGAAGCATATATATATATTTGATAGTATGAAAGTGTTTTAATGATGATAAACTGTTAGTGTTAATCTTGTATTTTTATTTTCAACAACAAATTAGTATTCATTTAGAGTATATTTAGGGTTTCAAGATAATATTTCGTGACATTACGTTAATCATGGATCCAATCAATGAACTTAATGGAGATAAATATAATATGATATTATATATTAAATAATATATATAATATGTATAATATATGATATATATATTATACTGATATGATATATGATATATATATGATATATAAATATATATAATATATATATTATATGATATTAATTATATATATATATATGATGATTTAATGATATGTGATAATATATATATAATATGTAATATATGATTGATATATATTAATAATATTATATAATATATATATAAGTATATATGATAATATGCAGGGAAATTTCATAGCTTATTGGATTATTAAGTTGGCTTTATATTAATAGAATAACGTGTAACTTTAATATATACCTTATAAAGTATGAAATATGATCTCTATCACATATTATATTTTGACATATAAAATTTCATATTGATTATTATTATATAATTATATATATATAATAAATATATAATGATACTAATATATATATATATATGTATATTATATATACTATATATATAATATTAATATATATATATATATGATTGAATAGAAAAGGATATATACTGATCTGTATATATTATATATAATATATATATACATGTATGATTGTATATATATATTGATGATATATATATAAATATATATATATATATATTAATATATATAGTATTATATATATGAATATGAATTTATAAATAAATATACTTCAAGTTTATTTGATAACCTAAAGTGATATAACTTTACCGAGGTTATATGAGAGACACTACGCTAGGCTGTTGTGAGATCTTTGAAACATATGCTAACTACTGACTTGATATATATAAAGTATTAATGCTAATGATATATATCATTAATCTATAAATTGTAAAAGGTATATGATGATATACCTATATGATTATATATTGTAAATTATTAATATGATTAAATATATAATATATATTATTGAATATATATATATATATATATTATATGATATATGATAGATATATAATATATATGACTATAATTATTATATATATTAATATAATATGATATTAATAATTAATATATTTATATATAACTGTAGCCAGAACTTTGTTTGTTTCTTAAAATTAAAAGAAAAGCATTATATAATATATATATAATCTTAATGATATATATATATATATATGATATATATATAATATATATAGATATATATATAATGATAACGCTACCATACGATTGATATGACTTTATTACTAGTATATATATAGAGAGAGAGAAGAGAGAGAGAGAGGAGTCATTCTTACTCTCGCACTGGAACGACTCGTACAGGCGTACTGACTCCACGGGAGTCGCCCGAACTCAACGCAAAAAAAAATATTATGCTATTAGTCCAACAATCTATTTAGTGATGGACATGACATTATATGATTATTTATATGATATATATATATATATGATGATATACCTGATATATATATTAATTAATATATGATGATGATATATAATATATTATAATATATAATATATATATATATATATATATGTAATGATGATATATGATATATATATATATATGATATATATGGATGATATAATGGTAATCTTCAACAAAAAGGTAAATTAGATAATTCTAACAATGGATAACAACTTTGCAAATAGCAAAAAATGAATTGTATAGTTATATAAAATGTTGTTT
>JABUQX010079228.1:12500-24884 GCA_015478945.1 Trachelipus rathkii | reverse complement strand
ATTATCTAAATTGCAAGGTTTATAAAATGACTCACACAGTCCCCCCAAAAACCCTCCTCTCTCTCTCTCTCCTCTCTATATATATATATATATATATATATATATAATATATAATATAGATATATATATAATATATTAAATACTATATATATATATATTATATTAATTATATATATTATTATATATTACATATAATATATATATATATATAATATATAATATATATAATATATATATAGATATATTATATATAAGGATATATATGAAGTAATTAAAAGTATAGGGACGGTCATGTAGACCTTTAAGATTGTCAATGAGTTGGTACACCTTATCTACAGTCAAATACATACCCTCAAGTGTGTATTACCAAACAACGAGTCATTGGTAACCTATTTGTAATTAGTGCTTGTAACTAAGAAAAATCCTTTGTATAGAAGAAACAGTTAAGGCACCCACACCCCCCTGAGTGCGGGAAGGTTAAAATTTTATTTATGGTATAATTTTGACTTTATCCTCTATTCACTTCTCACAGATGGGAGTAGGGTGGAAAGAGATTAAATTTACCCCGGGGAAAGAAAATGTTAAGTAGAAAAGTATGGTTGAAAGTAGTTTTGGATAAGGAAGTATAATACCACTTATAGTAAGTGGTTATTATACTGCTCTCCTCCAATCCCTCGGAACTTATATTCCATGACCCTCCAATAGAGAACGCTTAGCTAATTTACACAACTAAAGACATCAATCCACAAGTGCCAAAATCAATCACATCTACGCGGCTCCGCTTCTATGATCACTGGTGTCACCTTTGTAATACCTTTTCGATACGTCATACCTGCAGCATTTATCTTCTTCAACTTTACTCACTCTACCCATTACCCCTTCCTTACTAATGATCTCAATATCAAGTATCCTAAAAATACTATTTCCTTCTTGAAAAATTGACAACCCGCACACCATTCACTATCACATTCATTACTGCCAATATTAGTTTACAAGATTTTTGAAGTGTTCTTCCACACTCCCCTCACATCCCATTTCATGCGAGTTACTAAAAGCAGCGATCATATTCATATTACTAAGCAGAGTGTGAGGACCTTGTGGTTCGGGGGTTTATAGGTTATTATATTGACTACTATTAATTTAACTCGCGACCGTTTTTTAGTTTAAAATTATCTACTTGCTATTCTATATTAATTGATACCCAAATTCACATTACTCCCGGGCACTAATCCAGTTATTTGCTCATATCCATTGGCGCAATTGGAAGCTTCCTTAGTCTCCTTGATCAAGTCACCTATTGAATATTTGAAATGTTCATTCATACCTCCTTTTACAAACTGTTTAATTTACCTCTTCTTATCGAATCCTACAGATTATTGCACCTTTTAGGTAATTTCTTTTTTCTCCTCCTTGAAGTGTAATGAATTCTACCAAACATCTATTCTTTTACTTGAAACTTCTATTTCATTGGTTCTTTTCTTCAGTAACCATACCAAATCACGCTTCTTTTTCTTACTTGATTTTAAACCCTTGTATATTTACCTACTTCATTATGATTTTACTCAAACTAAAGCGCTCCCTTTGAGGTTATTTAACCTATTTCACTTATTCCCTTCCAACATTTAGCAACACTTCCACATAATTTCCTCTTGTGCACTGGGATCCTAACCCAACTTGTAGACTCCTATTGATTTTGCTGTACAACCAGAAATTTTATTATTTTATTCCTGTACAATATTTATATCTTTGTTTTACAACACTACTCTGATTTCAAACTGATTTACTGCGAGCTCTCTTAGATACTTATTCTTTGTCACTTAATATTTGTAAAATATCTTGTTCACTTAAAGCTATATCATGGTCTCGTAATTCATCTTAATTACTAAACTTCCTATCTTCCTTCCTTATCACCTTTCCTACTCCATCCAAGACTCCCAGCTCGCACTAACTTTAATTTTACAGTAGAACAGCATTGTGAATTGATAATTTTACGATAAATACCATCCCTACATACCCAATCACTCTGATGTTAACGATTGCCAACACCATGCTTTCCAAACTTACTCATTCTTCACCAACATGCAAAAAAATGTAAATGTCATTTACTTGATTTCTTGTTCGATACCATCTCTATCACACCAACTCTAGATATTACTTATGGATACTCTTGTAATTTAAGATTACAAGAAAAGTAAATAATACACAACCAAACCTACTTACTAAAACCCTCACAAGAAATCTAAGAATAAACCTTGATACCTTACCATTCGATCAACATTTTCTTTCCCGACACCCCAAAAACCAACTGTTTGTTATACCATCCTTTTTTGGTTATAAATTTCATGTCCTATCCAGACTCATTTAATAGACAGTCCCCCAACACAAACAACTAAAAAGCTTTACCTAATCACTCCCCAAACTTTCCAGAAAACAATCGAAATTCAGTTATTTTAACTCTTAGTAAACCCAGTAAAAAGTAAAAAAAACAGATATTTTTTGTGTCTGATTAACAAAAATATAACATCCCTCAAGAACTGGGGTAATCCAAATAAGTTGATAACGTACAACAAGCCACGCGCATACCCGTTGGGTACCTTTTCAACACTTAAATTCCATCCCGTTAAAAAAAATAGAAATTTACAACTGGCAGAAAAGTACTCACACAACATTCAAAGTTCCTACCATAGCCCTCCTAAGCCGCCCAATGTACCACAAGACTCTCATCTTCTCAAATACCACCACAATAATCCTCGCAACGTACTTTTTCTCTTCTCTCCCTGTTTAGCCTCGTGCATTCCCTTTTAATCAACACACCAGCACACACACACAACAACATTTTCACTGACTTTTACCCACTCAATCCTTTTCTTACCTGTTTCACTAACAATTATACTTATGGTTCTTTGTTAGTTCCTGTTAAAAGTCACAATAGCGATACAAACCAAATTTGCCGCTTCCGTCCTCATTAATAAATCACGCAACCGACATCTCACTAACCTTTCTCCTCGGAAAATCTTATTTCCTCTGACCCTAAATCGCAAAGACTTACATAACGCCATCTAACGATATCATAACGTCGCATTCATTTACCTGTCGAATGCGCTTTCGAAACGATTCCCATAGCAAAAGGAAACCGAGAAAAGGGGGATTAGAAACTTCGCCTTCTCACTGCAAATACTCTTGGCCGATCCTACGACCTTCTACCGAGAGCTCCTCCGCACATCTACAGCTACTCCCTCCTTTCGGCATAAGGGATAGGCTGTGATGGTAACAGCTTGTGTTGGGACAGCTAACCCCAACTACCCACCAGATTTCCCTCATCGACCTTTCAAAAAACCAATGCACGCCAGAACATGATCGAGTGCCAAACAACAAGTGGAGGCTAATTCTTTCCTCGCCCCAAAAGATAGGAAATATAAGCGTTAGTAGGGCGTATAGATTAGTCTGTAAGATGTTGAAAATATCAGGGTCTCCACGGAAGAAAGGGTACATATACCATGTGGACTGTTAAGTATGTAGTTAATACAATGACTTATAAGGTGCCAGAACTTAAACATGTGCCGTGCTGTCTAGTAAGATGCTTGAGCTCGCGCTAGATGGGGATCGTGTCAGTTATGTTGTTAAGGAATATGGAACGCCAAACAGAGAAAGGCGAGCCAATTAAAATGACTAAGGGTAATTTCATCGCTTCGGAGTGCAAAAAATGTACTACCTTTAATATTGCTCCATCATATCATAATAAGTTTATAATAATCTATGATCAATATATATTGTAATTGATATATGATTATCAATCATTAGTAAAATATAAAGTTATAATATCGTACCTTATGTACATATTATATATAGATATATATTAGATATATATTAATTATAGCATTACCATTTACTACCTACAATAAACTCTAGCTGATATAGGGTATATCATATATATGATAACAAAATTCCACTTCCGCTGAATAGAAAATACATTAACCTATATAATACTCTTAGTCAAATGGATATATATTCGAAAGAAATCTATATATATGCTCCACGTATCCCTTATGTAGCAATACACATGATTACAGATTAATTAAGTTAAATTTAATAATATATAATATATGATAATAATTGTTGCTATATATATTATTAATATATAATTATAAAATTTTAATAAAATATTTTATATATATATATAGATATTATATATATACATAATATATATATATATATATATAGTAGATGTTGAAGTAATGTGTTGATGGTAAATCGTTAGGGGTTAGGGAATGGGTACGATCATTATGTTGTTTCTATGTAAAATTAACGTGTGTGAGTGGAACTTCGGGCTACGAATATTCGTTAAATAGGAGATCAGTAAGTAAGTGTTAGGTCCACAAAGAGAGGTTAATATTACGGAGTGATCTACGAAAGGACAGTAGTGGCGCGAAAAGTACAATTAAAGAATGAAAAGTATAATTACCCAAAGTAGAGAGTCTAATTGATAATTGATTAGGATAATCAGGAGTACTGTTCAACGTAGCGCTCGCAGTTAAAACGGCTCGAGGAAACTTCCATAAACGCACAGATGGTTTCACCCCACGAAGAAAATAATATACACAAGGATGGTGCGGAGTAGCTGAGAATTTGTTATAAATTTTTGTCGGAATCCAAGAAAAGAAATTCTCCGTGAAACAACCTGGTCATAAAGGAGATTGATACTCTGATCAAATTGATCTGGAAGTGTGAATTCACATTGCGAGGAAGAAAGACCTCTCGTGAGTCTGAGCTGGGCACAACGGAATGAACAAGGAAAGCAAATCATTGTTCTACTCGCAAGTAGAGCGTGAGGAAAGTGAAAAGTCGTGGAGATGGAAACCGGATGTACTCCTGGCTAGCCTAAAAGTTTTGAACAGCTCAAGAGTAAGTAAGATTCAAATTGGTTAACAAACAGGCGGACTGAATGGTCGGACTATGAAAGAACATCATTGAGGATGTGTACATGGAAAGAGACGTAAAGGTAAAAAAGAAATAGCGAGCGGAGATCTGAACTGCACTAAAGGCAAAATGATGAAATATTCAAGCAAGAAAGATGCATGCTTTTGTATCGGAAATAGATATATAAGGAAGAAGAAGGGAAAAAAGAAATACTAAAGGATGTATACATACGTAGGAGAAAAAACAAGAGGTAAAGATGCAAGCGATGAAAACCAGGTTAACTAGGCAAGTCGAGGGAGGGCCATGAATGAGTAAACATACAAGGAAACTAGGGAAGCCTCTTCTCGGAAAGAGCGGCAAATGTTGCGACAAAAGGTTGCAAAGAATATCCAAGAGGACCTTTAATAAGGGGGGACATACTATGCAGCGCTCTTAATTGAAGCCAAAGAGATAGAATAATGAATGCAGAGGTGGATCGGTTTGTAACTGATGAAATGGATGGAGGGAGTGTGCTGGGAGGAATGTAACACTTGCGAAAAATCCGTTGTCACAATATTAACCAGGTCTATCTGATTGTGACTTATCCATGGCTTCGTTTTCTTCATTGTAAAGGCATTATAGATTATGAGGCAGAGGGACTGCTTCAATGTAGCCCCTCTCATACTCTTCCCAAATGGAGCGGGAAACCTCGGCTGCCTCACTGTCTCTGATGATATATGTTCTAGATGCTCTCCCGACAGGGAAATCGCGGGGTGTTTGAGGGGAGGTCTGCTGGTCGAAGAATTGCATTCTACCAGCGGCCGAGAGAAAACATATGTTTCATTAGAGTTCTCAGATACAAGTCGAGTTTCATACGCGAAAATATTTTTTGTAAAGTGTTTAATTTTTTAATAAACCACAATAAACGCTATTGAATGGAATAATCAATGGAACCGGGAACATAGGAATGAGAGAAAATATCGGAAATAACTAGAGATAACAATATATACTATATTATATAGCAACATATTAATTAATAATATTTAATTTAATAATAAAATACAATAATAATAATTATGAATAATATATATATAATAATTAATAATAATATTAATTATTATAAATAATATAATAATAATAAATAATAAATAAGATAATAATATATAATATAATAATAATGATAATGAAAATAATAATAGATGAATTAATAATAATAATAATAATATATTGAGGAATAAAATAATAAAAATAAATAATAATAATAATAATAATAATAATAATAATAATAAATAATAATTATTAATAATTAATATATTATTATAATTGTAATATAAAATAAGGTAGGGATACTGAGAGAAGAAAAGGAAAATGGAAATCGAAAATTGTGGAAATAAAGAAAAAGGTTTGAAAATTCATTAAATTACTTAAACTTAGTGTAGCTAGAGACATGCATGCTAAAAATAGAAAGGCAGTATAATATTATATCACACAATTCTGACATAAATACCACAGTGTTCTGTTACAAAAATATCGAACTTATGAGTCAATAATAGTAATATTAATAAACAAGGGACATGTACAGAATAAGAAGTATATGACAATGTAGATATCAGGAAATTAACTAAGTGAAATGGGTAAATGTACTTGTTAAAAATTTGATAGGCCTGTACAACCACCGCATGTGGGTTGTACCTTTTTTAATATGATTTCATTAAATAATATGCCTATTATAAACAGTATAGCGACAGGTAAGGTAAATGAGGCAAACATCTCAGCAGACTCGGTCGATAAAAGTTCTGAAAACGAGAAATGTTACGGCATTCATGACAAAGTTTTCAACGAAGCTGAGACTGATGAGAAAGTTTGAGAGATTTCCAACCTGAAGCTATATAAAGTTTATGATATTTTAAATAAGAGAGTTTTTTTAATTGACTTGGGGAGCGAGATCAATATTTGGCAAGCCAATGCAGTTGCAAGGCAAAAGACGCCTATCGGCCATATATTGGCTGCTAATAATTTAAAAATTTCCATTTATGATGTAATAAATGTAGAATTTGATATAAATTTAAATAGGAAATATGTTGATAAATTTTATGTTTCGGATTTAAATATTAACATCTTGGGGCTTCCCTTTCTGAAACGTTATGAATTGGGGATTGATTTTAAACATGATATTTTACTTGACCCATTATCTAATCATACTATAAAATTAAATAAGGAAATGAATTTTAGAGATAAGTTTGTGCATGCAACTTCCCGAGACACTCTGTCTCCTACTAAAACTCTCCCTCTCACCTCTCCTACTTTGCCTAATAGCTCTCTATATTTTTCTGATATATTAATGAAATATAAAGATTTGTTTCTCAACCCGTATATGACTGAAAATAATCATATTAAAATAAAACAAAAGGAAAGGTGGTCAGAAATTTTTGTAAAATATAAAGGAAAAACAGGTGTCACTGGCACCGCATTAATAAACAAAGATGGAAATATAACTACAAATGAAAATGATGCGGTCATGCCTGTACGAGTATTAGAAGAGCTAGCTGATATTTATCCTTATAAAGCTAATATAAAAGGTCCACCAATCCGTATGAAGCCCAAAAGAATACCTCATAAGTTATACTCACAAACTAGATCAGAGTTTAAAAGAATGAAAAAGAATATAAATTGTTTTATTTAGATTGTTTATGGGACTTATGATTATGATGATGATAGAAGTAATAGGAACGTGGTCCACCATGCTCCTGGCAGTGAAGCGACGAGATCGATTAGCCACACAATCTTCAATATCGCTACTCTCGTTAGACGCGTCAGTTCATCGACTATGAGAGTAAATCAGACAGCTGCTTCGCATTGCCTCTCACATGGTTATCAGTTCACCCATCAGTGAAATGCCGCTCACTACTCGAATACGTGAGCTCGTTTTTTACTGTAAATAGGTCCTGAGTGCCGATTCTCTAGGTTTTACCTATGATGTACCAAAGTTTGTGTTAGGACAGTGTCTTGAAACTGATTGGTAATCTTTTACATTATATTCTTATTCTCATTTTATCTTTGTGTTTTTCATCGAAAAGGTACATTTATTAAAAATTATAGATATTGAGTTGAATCCAGTTATGATAATAAAAAGTGCAACAACCGAGAAGAAAATATCTTCCAAAGACTGTATTCTGTTCTATATGAGTCTTAAGCCAGACAGTTTTTAGATCATGAAAGTGTTTAATTTAAATGCTTATTTATGCAACCTGAAGTGCTATAAGTAAGACTAAGCTCAACCTTGGGTGACTATATTCTCCTCATAAGTATATCTAGTGTATTTTAGAGCATCAACTAAGGATACGTAAAACTAACAAATTAGTGATTGATATCGGACTTTAGAGAATTAAAAATAAAAGATCCGAACCTGATAGCTTCGGTCTTCCAAATTTGCAAGATGCAATATTCATGTTGCAAGGCCTAAGTAAAATATCTATTAACCACGTAGTATATATTATTATGACTCATAAACCTTCCTAATTTCTCCAATCCTCCCTATTTTTGCGCTAAGAGAGTGAAAAACGCGAAATAAAATATTATTATTTATCATAATATTAGGTAGAAAAATTGGTTATCTAGATTTACAGAATAAAATTTCCCATCTAGTTCTCCCGATGGCGCTAACTGTTTCAGCTTCACCTTGCGACTTTTTCATAAGGTCTATGTACTGAATATCACTCCTAACAAGATATAAAATTCAAATATCGTCACACGCTATAGTTTGGTACATATTTTTGGTTAACTGATTAGGGACGACATTTTTTTAATTTCATTACATTTTATTGTGCGATAATTAAATCAGTATTGAAATAACAAGTCCTATGTGGAGGGACTTGGTGGCAATTTTAAAAAAGTATGAAAATTTTTTTACAGATGTGCCTGGCACTGCCAAAAATGATTTTCATGCCATCGACCTCATAGACAACACCCCTATAAGACTAAAACCTAACAAGCTACTATAGACCATAGAAAAGATTTTCAGAAATTATTAATCGGAAAAGATGATCAGAAGGGGTGCATTGTACCATCGACGCACCATATTCTGCAATGTGGTGTTGTGAGCAGAGAGTTTGCTCAGAATTATAGGGCTCTCAATAGGTAAACTGTTCGATCCACGGAGCCAATTGGCCACGTCAAAACTTGTGTTCAAAAATTTTCATGAGGACCAGATACCTACAGTAAACCTCTCGGATCTTATCGAAGAGAGTTACTGGAATATACCTCGATATACAGCCATTTGAGAGACCAGACAATAGAGCCGTTTCTCGACGGAGGACGGTCAATTCCACTACATTACAATTAGCGCCATTTGGCATGGTTAATGCCGGTTGCAACACTTTGTGAGAGCATGCGGAAGGATACTGGACGGGTATGATGATGTAGACTTTTAATCACACATCATTAGTCACTCCAGACCTGCAGTGATTCACTTGAATACCCCTTCAGAATGTTGCTGTAGAGGGCTTAAAAGGACAGAAAAGGGTATACAATACATACTGCTCCTACCAAGTGTGAGTTTGCTGTCGTCCAACGTATGGCATTTCTTTTTGATCCACATTAGTAATGGAAACAAGTAGGTCATCCACGAAGATAACGTATTAGTCAAGATCATGAAGAAGGAGCAGCCTAAAAACAAAAAACAGGTTCGTTCGTTTTTAGGACTTACTGGGTATTACCAAGATTTCATTAAAAGACTACGCAAGGGTCGCTCGCCCCTCTCAACAGCATCTTACTTCAAAAAAAGGAGAACCTACCCTCAAAGTATAGATTGGAGTAAAAACACCAAAAAGTGTTCAAAATGAGAGCCTATGTCAAATATATCCTAATTATAAAATACCCCAGCTTCATCTGGCCCTACGCGTTTTTCTTGTGGCACTTACGTCGCTTCTACGCTAACTATAATTGGAAATACTGCTTTGACTCTGATGACGCTTCGGCTTCTGCCACTAAGGTGGGAGCTGTAATCGTTGACGGGATGAGCAGGTTCATTCCTTCTTCGACTAAATCTTTCTCTCCTATGAATCCATGTTCGATCGTGGCCTGTTCTATGGGCCATTGCAGGCTAAAGACAAGCGCTGTATCGGGGGTGGAAAAATCTCGTTCTCCTATGCACTCTCGCTAATTTTCATTCAGTTAGAATCGTTGCTTGACGGATATCTTCGACGAGCAAGCGGGTTCTGCACAAACTCGATAAAGTGCGCTAACCTCCTTGTTTCTCCTACTGACAAATATCTTTTTTGATATTGCCTCTTGCCAAAAAATCTCTAACAACTTGCTGCAAATGCTGCCTTTCTCTCCATTCGATCTGATGGATATGTAGCTAATACTCTCTCTGAAAAGGCCAATCTCTCGAGCTCCGTATTTTCCTCTAATTCTAACTCTGGACTGATTCTGGCTTCTTCTCCGTCCTCCTGTCTTCTCCTCTCAGGTGTCCTATGCTTTGCCTGTGATTTACATTTGATCGGGGTTGCAAGAGCTCCTGAGATGCTATGAAAGTTTAGGAAGGTGGGGCGATGGCATGCCCTCCCCGATTTTGAGGGAGATAGTGTTGCTTCCGAGCTGGCCCTGCCCTCGGTCAAACTAGCTATTCTACTATGTCTCAAACTAACATTTCCTTCAGTGTTGAAGCACCGCACATGTTCCAACCTCTAATTCACCGAAACAAAGAGAAGCCGCTACTGATCCTTTCTAACATATCGCACCTATAAAGCATTCACCCCTATTCTGTCTAAAGTCTTTGTAAACCTTGTTATCTAACTGGTGTACTGACACTATCTTATCTCACTGACCATACTCTCTCTTTCACGATGCGCCTACGTACGGTTTTCGGGCGTCGAGGTCTACTGGTGATCATACTTTCCTTAACATTAACCGGATTATGGTTTCCACCGCTCAGGAACTAAGGGGAGACTGACGTGGTTGCGCTTGACAATATTCAACAAGGCATCTTGACGGGTCATGGATCACGCTCAACTGCTCTCCAAGCTTCCCCTCCTTTTTGGTTTCCTCTTCTCTTTGCTTAAGATATGTCTATCTTTCTTTCAGTAGCTCACAATAATCGGCTGTAGTTGGATGGAGTCTGACATTCTATTTCTTATCTTTGTTAAATAGTGGTGTTCCTCAGGTTCTGTTTATCTCCTACTTTTATTCCTACTTTTCATAATGATATTCTCACCTGCACATTTAACTCTATCCACTCATATGCCGATGACTCGGACCCTTCATTCTTCAACTCATGTTCAATTCTGCCCCTCCTTTACTCTAGAATTGCTCTCGTCTATCTTTCGATTTCCTATTCTCGCTGATCTGGATAAATTTCCGATGCGGGTCGTCCTCAACCTGTGAACAATTCAACTTCTTTAAAAAACTCAACTTATTCAAATCTCCCTCTCTAAAACACCTTTTACCTTTCCTATCTCTTTCGACGGTTCTCTCGTCTCTCTCGTTGACAATATAAACATCCTTCTGAAAATTAACATAAACAAAAAAATGTCTTTGGAAACTCAATCACAACGGTTGCTAGGGCGGCCTCAAAAGAAACTGGGAGTTCTGTTATAACTGCGAGATTTTTTTTCCTCATCTCAGTTACGCTATACAAGGGTCTCAGCCACCCTTGTATGGCGAGTACTGACTTCTCATATGGGGGGGGCTCTGTTTTACCGGCTTTTGGTAGGTGTCGAGTCAAAAAGCAAAAGGCTTATAAAACTTTTTGTACTCTTCTGTTCACTTGATGCCTCCTATCTTGCGGGCGATGTGGTGTTTATCTCTTTTCTATAGGACCGCAGCGGCAGTGTTCGAGGGAACTTACCAACTCGCGTACCACCACCTTTACGACCCCTCGATAGCACAAAGTGTGCTGTGTTTGCGCACCCGAGTTTTGTGTATGTAGGTAAAATCCAGGACTAGTCGGTTGCGGTGCTTCCTCTTTCCTGCCACCTCTGTTTTGTGGAATTTCTTGCCATGCATCCTTTTCCTGCTGAATTAATCTTCCCCACTTTAAAAGCCTGCGTCTTGCTCATCTGGCGTAATTTACCGCCTAGTGGATGAAATTTTTGCGTGCAACACCCCCTCCCTGAATAGGGCTCTGCCCGTGAGTGTGTGTCAGCTGTAAAAAAAAAAAAAAAAAAAGTTAACGCATACAAATGAATACGAGATTTGTCCTCCTACAGGAAGATAACGGCATATTACACCCAGTGGCATTATGGCAGACAAGAAACTTCAGAAACCAGCAAAGATCTCTACCTTAGAAAAGGAGGACATGGCGTTGTACCGGAATTAAGGATAATGTAGAGCCAATACATATGCTGAAAGGGAAGTATCATCTTACAGTCGGAATCACCGAACCCTTAACTGCCATGAATGAACAAAAAAGAAATACCAGAACCAAGGATAATTGATGGTAGGTCGCTATTCTGCAAAGGATAGATTCCATTTTAATCTTTCATTATC
>JABUQX010079228.1:0-7500 GCA_015478945.1 Trachelipus rathkii | reverse complement strand
CTTCTGGTGTGTCAACTTGTTAACTGTTGGTTGCTGCGTTCTTACAGCATTGTGTACAAAAAACATGAATCGCCCACTTTTGAATTTCTGTGTGTGGTGGGCATGTTTGTGCTGCGTTGCCACTAGCTTTAATTCGTTTCTTGCTGCTGAGATGTGCTTCTTTAGCTAAGTCTGCTTATGTGCTGTGTGCCATTCTTTCCACTGACGACAATCCTACTTCATCTGAAATGAATTGTGTGCTATGTTTCAGATTTATTGTAAATGGAGAGACATAGTCAGGCATCTCGTAGGGAAGTGTCTTTATGATATCCTGTGAGGAGACGAAAATGCTGGAGATGATCCAAGTTGATTGCGATTGATACGTATGGTGTGTAATGAGCTATCTTGGAGCAAAAGATAAATATTTGTGACCAATGCTCTATGTGATTGTCTTTTACAAAATGACGGAGGAAATGTTGTCGTATGAATGTCCGCATTCAATCTGTGTGCAACTTGACCCCATTTTGGCTATGGTTTTTAGGGCAGAATACTGTAACCCTGTTGTTTGATTCTCCAAGCTTGACATAGTTCTTTGAAGGCAGCTAGGTGAATTCTGGGGGCATTGTGCCGAAAGCTAGAAATGTTGCTGGGGCGTGAGGAAAGTGGAACTATTCCCTCATTAACATATAAAAAACCTTACACACTTCTGCATAATGCCAAATTGTCTCCTGATATAAGTAAATATTGCTGTGCACACCTCTGTTCTCTTTGGATGTGGATCATTGGCTAGTCGTCGAATACTTATAGATTCTCTGCTGCTGCGTAAAACTCTCGGCTATGACCGTTGACACCGTGAGTTAACGAGTCAAAACATCTCTGAATAGCGAGAATGTGTTTTTTGGTCGTACCCTGAATACCGATATATAGGTTGGAAACAGCCTAGGTGGGTAAGTATGATCTGATATGCTCGTTTAATTGTAAATAATTCCCATTCCTAAATTAGTATCATATCACAGTGTACTCTAGAAAATGGTAATAGTGGGTTTAACAACAGGGGTAATTGTAAAAATATATGAAGTTGATCAGAGGCCATGCTTGTTGAATTTGCTGTGAATCTGTATTGTGTGTGGCAGTCTAAGGATCTCTGTTTTAACCTTAGCACAAGAACGACCGCACTGTAAGGGACCCTACAACCGCTAGTGAATATCCTTTAACTGAATAAGTCATAATTAAATAAATAATCTATATGCATGGTAGTATAAAATCTGTAATATACTTGTGGCTTTAGCTTCAGTTTTTTTCTTAAGGTGCGCTTTTGTGCTGCTCAACTCTCGGCATTATGCCCCACAGGCTCATGCCACACCGAGTTTGTCTTACCTTCACAGGAGTGGATCTTAATAGCGTGCTTGAAGATTGATCTATAAAAAGCTTGGTGCGAGTGTGTTGAGACTTCATTACAATGTGATACATATTGGTACTGGTGCCTTATTAGACCAATTAGGTTGTTACTTTTTAGTTCTTAAGTGTGGATTACTCATTATATGGATTAATTATGAAACGAACAGGCTCTTTTACTTAATGTGATAATTAATGATTCGTCAACGGTGATTAGTGATGATACGCTGATTTTTGGGTATACTTCGTTATGAGAGAACACTACTGATTTGTGCTATATTACTTGTAGATCTAATTCTTCCTGATGTTCCAAGGAAAATTCCAATGGTCAATGTTTGTAACAATGTCCCTAATTTGATTAAAAAGCAGTGTGTCTTACATGTATTTGTTTACCACACTACCAAATGCGTTGTTACTAAACTTATGACAAAACATGCATTTGTTATTTAACAGTGTATAGCCAGTGCGGTGTTCTTTGAATTGAACTTTTGGCTCCTCTCTTAAAAGTAAGTCAATGAATATAAATCGTGTTTTGAACATGCTGTTCTCTCTGGATGTACTATCTGCATATATATTAATTATGATTAACAGGCTGAAGTATGTTCTCACGGTATTATATATGAATTATATTAGCTATTGCCTGTTTCATGTAATTATTTTTAATTAATAGTGTTGATGTGTGATAAAACTATTGAACAATAAATTGCTCATATATTCTTGGCTCATAAGCTGTCCAGTGATCTATGTGCTAGCTTAATTAAGGTGATATAAAGATAATAATTAAAGCCACTAAGAGATTTGGTCATATCAGTTAAATTTATGCGTGATGGTAGTTATTAATACCTGAAATACACACGCGTATTTTGTAATATAAATGCTCTGTAGTTGAAAAGTAATACAATACTAAGCCAAACATTCCTATTTTCCTGAATAATATATCTAATATGAGTTTAAAGTTTTCCTAGTAATGCACTTACTTAAATAGCTCTGAATATACATAATAAGGACATTAACTCGGTATATAAATACTTTTTCTGTTGGCATAATTCATGTCATCTGACAGTTGGTATGATAAAAAAACTCATTACCTATAATATATACCTGATGGAATTTAGGTCACCCAGGCCGTACGGTGACATAAGCGTACACTATAATACAATGAATAATAAGCGGGGCTGATGTGTACACTCACCTCTGGAAAAGGGGCTTGGAATTTGTACATGAGGGAAATTGGCCTATGATACTACCTGAATAGTCCAATTTTTCTGCTCCTTAGATGAGCCTGCAATAACCGGTATGTACTTTTCGGCTAGTCTTTGATGTATATAATGCTTCTCTTATAGCGCTCCATTCACCTAAGGGCATGTAACCATCTAAATCATTATATTAATAAAATATAATAAAATACATAATTATTAGATGGTCATCGCAATTAGTGGCTCCAAAATCACATGATATCTTACAATGCTGTTAATATAGTATAGAGTTCCATGATAATAAATAAGAGATGCTTCTAATATAAGTGTTATTTTGTAGTTATCATATATATAACACTGTGGTAATTGGAGTGAGAAGGTATAATAACGAAATGACTGCCTTCTAAAATTTAGATATTCAATAATCTTTCGCCATGATGTTCTGAGAAGAGCTTTATATTTATATAATATCTCTCTGCTGTCTATACTGTCAAAATCTATGAGGTCAGCTTATTATTGCATCTAATATATTTTTTCCAACGTATGCTATTATACTAACGTGAGGTTCTCTGAGTAGAAATATAGTTTAAGACAGAGTTTAAACCTGTGGTCCAAAAACTCTGTAAATTACTCTTTACACATAATTTCGATGTGTCTTTAGATAGGGTTCCAGAGTAAAATGGAAGTTCATTGAAATCCTTACAATCGGATAAAAAATTGGATGATGCCTGCTGTATATTTTGCTTGGTGCCCCCCACTATAGATGTAAGAACTTTCATGTTTATAATTTAACACTTATTTGGTGAGCTAATAATGGTGCCATTAATAATAACTAGTTGTTTATGATACGCGGGGTACTTGCATTATCATTTAAAGTGCAATGAAAGTTAGCTAGGTTTGGTCATATTTTCTTTGAAGTTAAAAATGTGACAATCTCAAAAAAAATATTGAGAATTATAATCGTATGGAAATATTGGAGGTTAAAAATAAGCACGTTGTTTTAATCAAAATTGCTCTATCTAAATATGAATCGTGGGTGAAGAATGTTGCCATCCTACAACACTCGTTTAGTCTTATTGTGGTGAATGGTAGTTCAACGCTAATTTAAAATTTTCTATCAAATCTCACTCATACTGTTCGTGATATAATATAAAATATAATGAGATAACCAGCCTCCCTTAGAGTGATGACTCTCAGAAGGATAAAAAATATTGTCGATTCTAATATAAAGTGAGATGCAATAAGAAAGGTACATGCCATCTGGAGATTCGCTGAAAGGAGTTACACTAAGAAGAGGATTAGAGTAGCGTTAATGGATCAATATGTGTAACAGATCCACATGAGCGTTTCTCTGTGACTGATTTGAGAATTACCTTTAGATCCTCATCTCAAACTAGTTAAAGTGGATAAGGAAAAACCTTATGGTGGGAACGTGATATTAAGTGCCAAAGGAATTTAATGCATAAATGAATATTGTCCTGTGCTGTTGAAATAGTGCTGAACATGCCTGGGTGAAATATTTCAATAGTGCGAAATATGATGAATCTCCTCCACAAAGTGTTATTGAAGTAAGCTCGGAACCAAAGTGGTGGTGAGACAAGAAGTGTGAAACTATTGAACTGCGTCTAAAACGACACTAGTGCATCTGGTCCGTTATGACGGAGGCATCTGGAATTAATATACTCAATAGGATGGTAAGTTCTTATTTCAATTAAACTATTCTGTATAATAGGATAAAACTATATGAGTAAACTGGTAACTATATATAACATATTACATCTAGAGCTTAATAACGATCCTGTACTTTAACCTAAATTAACAAAATCACTAGAGAAGTTGCTAAATGCTAAATGGCTCAGGTTGTCTGGTAAAATAGAATACATTCTGCCTGCTTCTTTTACTTATTAATAATGAAATGTATCTGTTATATATGATGAATCTCTTGACTGTTAATGCAATAATTGTATTTTACAACTGTTTTTGTATAATGTGATTGATTGCGTAGACCTAAAATCATGTACAAAAGGCATGTATTTTTCCCAATATTTACAAGTGAGATTGCACTTATAGTGTAGCTGTGATATTGTCTTATATGTATTAATCTTAAGTGTATTCAGTATGTGATATTGAAAATCTTCATGTGTTTTGATGCAATAAGTTTTTGAATGAAATAGGTAAATGACCTGATACTTCCTGACTCTAATTATGATATTTATTGTCTTGACTTGTAAATATAAAAGGATTTGTATGATGCTAACTTAAATGTAAATGATAAATACTTTGCGGAATACTGTGAAAGCCTGCACTTTGCTTTTTCTACCCACCGTACACAATGCAGTACGTACTAAGTACCAACAAAAAAAAAAAATCCAACCAATGGAATAGCTTATCAAACGCAATAGCGATGGACTCAATACTTTCGAGTATTATATAATCTTATCTATAATCTTATCTAATCTTATATAATCTTATCTATAATCTTATCTAATCTTATATAATCTTATCTATAATCTTATCTAATCTTATATAATTCACACAATGAAAAGAATATATGATGCTCAAGAAGGTCGTTACCGTGTTGCAATACTTAGATTTGCTAAACATTCGATGTACACCTCTCATAAAAAATTAAATTTCCTATTAATATTATATCGTTTATTTCTCATTACAATATACCTATACAAATAAATCATCACAACAATCCTTTTACTACTTCAATTACATTTTGCAAATGAGGTGTTAAGACAGGTTAAATTTATATGACTGGCAGCGGCTGTTAATAAAGTGTCTATTTGTTATATGGTTTCAAGAGGTCAGCGATTCATATGCTTATAAATTAAAAATTTATATTCTCTTAAGATGTGACATGTTCCTTATTGTCTTTTGCATAGTAAAGGTTCGTTGTCTGCAATGTGGAGCACTGTTGTAGTTGTAAAGTTGTGTGCTTGTGCGGCTGTTGCTGTCTGCCGTAGGTCATGTTTCGCTGCAATGAGCCTTCTTTGTAAACATTTAAAAAAGAAAATAGTGGGGGAAACTCAGACTTTGGAAACCCGCCGAAATTGGGAAATTGATATTGAATCTCTTTAGGTAATGGTGACTTTTTTTCAATTGGTGTAGACATCATACTGTTATTTGTTAAATCTTAATCTTCTTGTGGTAGGCTCTAATCTATTCTTATGTCCAAGCCTTGCTAATTAATTTAATTGACTTGAGTTGAGAGACTTTTGAATCCTTATTACTCATTGTTATTGATATCTGCTAATTATTAATGTTAAAACTGTATCACTTCCTCTTAATGTTCCTGCGTATCCATTTTTATCTCTCTACTCGAAATATTATGCCATTCTGTGTGCCGATGGATATCCAATTTATTATGAGTATACTTCCAGTTTTTCAACGGTAGTCTATGCATAGTTTTTTTTGACATGTACCATTTGTACTCTTATCATGGGTTATCTAGGGTTCTTTCATCTTTGAATGTGCATGGATGAGGATAAAATAAAGTGCAATGTTGCCTAATATATGATTTTGTACTGAATTATTTTAAAGATGTTTTATGAACTTTTATATGTTCGATGTATCCTTGCTTCTTAAAGATTATTTTAAAATAGTGATGGATAAAGAATATAAGGTCTGTTATATATGGATAATAGGTTATATAAGTGAGCTCAAAAAAGATACTTGATAAATATGGCTACCTAATTAAAATTCCGATGTGCTTCAAGCTGCCAGTTGCAATTTTACTAATGTATTGTGACATAACATCATTAAAAAAAGTTTAACTACGGTATTGATATTCAGGTGAATACTGACCTGATGGGTAATATGTATTAGTGCTTCAAAGTAGATGCAACTTTCTGCCTATATATGAGGATGGGTATCAATCTGGTGAATAAGTTACTCAATCTAACCTATGGACTATTTAAATATTAACTATTGCCGGCTCTGAGTAGGACAGTTTGAAACTTCTTGCTTTCTCATTATATAATAATACTATTTCCTTGATATGCTGATCCAACGATATCAAACAGGTTGGTGCCTGCCCTAAATCTAGTGAGGCTACGAAACTTCAACCTCGTGTCTGGACCTTTTGTGCTGGGCAGTCAAAATAAATATAATGAAGACAAAAATTAAATGACATGTCCCATAATGATTTGGGGGTGGACTGTGAAATTGCCTATACACCATGAAAGAAACTGTGAGATGTCTTGACTTGAATAAACATCTGCTCTTCTTTAACTTGGAATGTTTATTTTCATTTATTAATACTGATTCATGTATGTTGACCATTATTCTTCATATTATGTAAATGCTTGTGGCCGGTTATACTCTACATAAAAATTTTTATCTACTCTTGAGTAGAGATATAGATCTGTGAGTGGTCTAAAAAATTTACTGGTATCTATAATTATTGTTCTTGTACTTCATCTTCGCGTGTCCAGACTATATGAATGTTGTGTGCTGAATTTCTTGTTATTTGGTTAAGATTCAGTCTTTGATGAGTTTGGTGAATGCAGTGATTAGTGAACTCTAGTTGTTTGTCTTAGGGACTGCTTACTCTTGATTGAGCCTAACGCTCAATACTTTGTATAAGTAAGAGTGATATGTGCTTTCTTGGTTAATATTGAGAAATCATGTGCTTGTGATTGCATGCTGGAACCTGTTCGAGCTGTAACCCCATGTATGCTCAAAATCTATGAATTGGTGAGTAATTAATGTATGATTAAGTTTATTAATTACCATGTTTTTATTTTCAACTTCTCTTTGTTAGGCGTAATTTGCACACACTAAGGTAGGCATGCCTTAACTATAAATTAGACGTCGAAACCCCTGTAAGGTTGAGTGGATGAACTTCTTACAATTACATTGACTTTTACTTGAATAAATATTCTTCAAAAGGTAAAATATGTATGGTATTCCAACCACAGTT
>JABUQX010079227.1:10000-12500 GCA_015478945.1 Trachelipus rathkii | reverse complement strand
CTCTATTTAAAATAGGAGATATGTTTTTAGTTTCAATTTTAATAGCTCATTATCATTACTAGTATAAGTACTTTACTAGTTATCTAGTTATCCCTACTCTCATCACTACTTATCTTACTATTGAGTTCTTTTATATCAGTACCTCTATTCACTATATAATAAACAGAACAGGAAACAATAATATACCAGTATACCGCAAAAATTAACTGCACCAATAGCAGCCAATTTAGACATATTTCGAAAAATTTATAAAAGACAAAGACCTATGCAACTATTTGTTGATATAGAATGTGTAAACCCACACGTTGTCCTGTGTTCAATCTAATGCTTTATAATGTCTATACCTTCACACGCAGTTTCGACACAGTTCGTAAAAAAAATTGAATGATATCATTAATAATCGGCTTTCTAAATGGTTCAGCCAATGCATTCAGACCTTCAATTCATAGAACAAGTTGGTTCTGAGACATGATCGGACGTAAGAATCAGAGATTATAACATGCAACTTCGGTTGCTATGGTGCATACGTGTGAAAACGCTTCACGAGCTGTCTATACTACACCTAATAACGAGTAACGAGAAAGACTATATATACTAAGCTGTAATGTTTATATCAGTGGTGAATATACGCGATATAAAGGTGCATTGACATAGGTAAAATGTGGAAAATGATTTTTTTATGCACATTATTTACTTGCTACCCTCTGCATAAGTTTTTCTCCATTTCCGTGTGTTGTTTATATCAATTGTTTATACATATCATCACAGAGATTCAAGTAAGTTTATGTTTATTATTAAAATACTGTAGCCATTTCCTTACCTGAATACATCGAAATCGAATCGATCAGCATATTATCGTATAAATTTTCAAATATAAACCACCAACCAATGTTGATGCCTTAACTTTGCGATAATATATATATACTATATATATATATATATATTATATTATATATATATATATATATAATTAATATATATATATATATATATATTATATATATATATATATATAATATGTATTATATATATATAGCTATATATATATATATATATATATATATATATATATATTTATATATATATTATATATATATATATAGTATATATATATATATATATATATATATTCTATACTGTGGATAATATATATATAATTATATATATATATATTCATATTTATTATATATTTATATATACTATATATTATATATATATATATATATATATATATAATATATATATATATATCATATATAATATATATATATATATAACAAAAAAAATTGTATTATTTGAATAGAAAATTTTAATGTATTTAGAATTAATTTTTTAAGATTTCATTGAATGGGGTGAAGTTTTTTATTTCAATTGTTAATGGGTTGAAGATTGTTTTGTTTTCCATTGTAAGAATATGAGGTAAAATGCCTTTTTTTTTGTTTTTCTAGGCGCTCTCCTTCAATTTCATATCCATGAGTCCTATCTTCCCTTTTACCTCCTCAATTCCATAGAATCTCTCTCTATATCTTCTTTCCTCCCTCTCACTTTCTTCTCTTCCACATCCTTGTTTTGTTCTTCCTTCTTCCCTCTTCCTCTCTCTCTCTCTTACTTCCTTCCTCTTCTCGCGTCTCTCTCTCTCTCATCTCTCATCTCTCTCTCTCTTCTCTCTCTCTCTCTCCATTTCTTTTTCCAACTTCATATTCTCATCCTCTCTCTAATTTTCTTTCAACAATCATATATCCTCTCTCCTTCTTCCTTCTCCTCATTCCTCTCTTCCTCCTCCTCTTCCTTTTCCTGATCTCCCTCTCTCTCTCTCATCTCTCTCTCTCTCTCCTCTTCTCTCTCCTCTCTCTCTCTATATATCTCTCTCTAATTTTCTTTCAACTCTATATCTCTCTCTCTCTCTTACCTTCTTTGCCATTAATTTCCTCTCTGTTATTTAATCTATACTCGAGTCGAGTCACACGCTACGCCCACAGATATAACTTTTTCATTTATCTTATTTACAATTAATTATCATGCTAGTGGTTATAAACTTCTTCCTTTCTCTTTCGAAAGGTGCTTTATCATTTTCTTTATTATTTTTTGTTTTCTTTTCTATTTTCTCTTTAATTTCATTTTCCGAATTCGTTCGTGCTTGAATTTCGTCATTGCCTTTCTGTGGCGGTAACCACTTTTTTTGGCCTTTTTCCTTCAGTTTTTTATTTCTTGAATCCGATATTTCTATTACCAGCTCTATTACTAAGCCTAACTTCTCTCTCTCTCTTCTCTCTCTCTCTCTCTCTCTCTCTCTCTCTCTCTCTCTCTCCTCCTCTCTCTCTCCTCTCTCTCTCTCTCTCTCTCTCTCTCTCTCATATTATATATATATATATATATATATATATATATATATATATAGTATATATATATATATATATATATATATATATATATATATATATATATATATATATATATATATTTTTATATCTCATGTTACTCCAGCGAGAGATTTTTTTAA
>JABUQX010079225.1:15000-19294 GCA_015478945.1 Trachelipus rathkii | reverse complement strand
GTATATATAGAGATCTAGTACATTAGTAATTTGTAAATTAAGGTAACTTAAGCAAAGTTAAAAATGGTAAATGTCAATCAAAGTTAGTATAAATACGTTAAGGGGGTAAGTGAACACAAGTTAAGCATATTAATAATAAAAGTAATATTTGGAGAAGATCATGGGAGGATAAATATATAGTTATGTAGAAGGTTAAATCTATACAACGTCTTATGTAGAGTGATTCAAGATTTTGCGATTTCTCAAGTCAGAGGATGCTTGAACTAAGTATGTAAAAATCAGAAAAACGAAGGAGGTGACCTAAGTTGAGGTGTGGATCTGATTGGAGGAGGTTCAGGAGGCTGAAGGAGATTTAGTGCGGAAAGATGTCCCAGTTTTATAATTCTAATTGTAATTGACTGTTTGGCCAACATAGGCAGCCTTGCAGTCTGGCACATGTAAAGTTATAAACAACGGAAGATTTCACTAACGTTGGTAGTTTATCTTTATGGCGAAAAAAATGAACCTATGGATAGGGATTAATAGCAAACAAGATAAGTTGGAGTTGGAAGCAAATTCCAGAAGAAGTTTATGAAGTCAAAAGATTAAAGATGTGAGTGGAACCGACAAAAGGATTTTAAGTGACTGGTATTTGGGAACCGTAGGTGAGTTTTAGTCTAAAGATATGCCAAATAAAGTTTATGTTAGAGATACCAATAAGGTAATGAGGGAAATAGTTAAAGCTAAAAAAAGGATTTAAGGTAGACTATTTCAAGGTGAAAATAATGCAAAGTTGAGCAGATCTGGTAAGCACGATGGAGATAGATAGTGATTGAGTTAGAAATGAGTTTAAAGGGAGAAGAGCTAAGGAAATTCGTGCCAAGGCGTGAAGAGGTGGGTTTACGATAGACTGAAGTAGTAAGAGAAATTAGAGTAAGCCATTAGAGTTTCATATATATATATAATATATATATATATATATAAATATATATTAATAATATATATATATATATATATATACAATATTATATAAAAATTAAAATATTATATATATATATATATAATATAATATATAATATATATATATATATATAATAATATATATATATATATTATATATATATATATAATATATATATTAAATATATATTATATATATACTACACATTTACACCATCTCTGTAGGGCTTTCGCCCTTTCAGTTGGGCCAGCATCTTCTTTCCTTTGCCCTCGAAACTCTTTTTCTTCCACTCTAGAAAACTCTTTCTCAGCCCAATGTTTTCGATGCTAGTCCTTTATTATAATCTCTAGGTAGGGTTTTCACCCTTTTCAATGGAACTAGCATCTTCTTTCCATTTGCACTCCAAAATCGTTTCCCAGAGCCCTCCAGAAGACATGTTTCAGCGCAAAAAAGTCTCCAATGCTGGTCCAAAGTTTTCAAGCAAAAAAATACAAAGTAAAGGGCCGCGTTGCTAGCCCTGTCGCATAATATATATATAGTAATTATATTAGTATATATATACGTATATATATATATATTATATATATATATATATATATAATATATAATATAATATATATATATATATATAATAGTATATATATATATATAAGATTTGATAATAGTCGGTTCCTAGGAACCTCAATTTTAAATATGAAGAGGATGACCAAAGCTGGATCAAAAAATTCATAGTTTTATTAATCGACTGTTCGAACCATACCATGGTACTCCATCAAATATCAATATCCCAGCCACGATACGACAAGAAAGCCATACATAACCACTGGGCAACAAAAAAAAATTTTTTTTTTTTGCTGCCAAGGATATCTTATCGAATTTATAGTATATCGGTTGTGCTGATTTCAGAAATGACATTAGTTTTTCCACAGATCTGCTCTAGTCTTGTGACACAGGGTTCCAGATTTACTCTTTATACAAATATCTTTCTTTAATGCATTATTTACATAACGTATCGTTTATTTCTTTTTAAGGGGCGTTACCGGGTGGGGTAGTGGATATGACGTGTGAGTTGTCTCATGTTCAGAACACTATGAGTACTTCACGAAGAGGCCTTGAATAACCCCAGATGCTTATTCTGCTGTACATCTGTGGTGGAAATTGCCAGGAAGAACCAAAGAAGAAAGATGATGTACTAACTTGAAGCAAGCATATCTGGCATACTTTGGAATTGAAAACTCGGAACCAAGTAAAGAAGTCTTCGGGTCCCCCACTATGTCTGTAAAGTACGTGTGCGAAAATCTACCGTGCAGTGGAAAAATGACGAATGAAAAGTTTAAAATTGGTGTGCCTAGTATGCGGGAGCCAAAGAATCACCACATTGACTGTTATTTTTGTGTTAATGTGAAAGGTATCAATCGGTACAAGAAACGTAAATTTGAGAATCCGGATTTGGAATCAGCAAGGCGACCTGTACCACACTCCGATGATGTCCCCATCCCATGTGTGACTAGCATCCCAAAACAGCATGTGTCTGATTGAGAAATATCCAGGATTTGGGGTGCACAAGTGCAGATAGTGGTAGTGAATATGAAAAAGTACTTCTACACAGCAACAGCTCTCCCAGGAAGAGATCAATGATTTACTAAGTTAAGTCTTTCCAAGCAAGATTTCTGAGCTTTTAGCAATCTTAGGACTAAGTGAAAAGACTTTCTTTAAAGCGCCGAATGTTAAAATAACTTTTGTTGTCGGACAAGAGAGTATACTTCTCCATATTTCATTGAGAAGAAACAGATACTGTAAGAACATCCCTGGACTCCTACTCAAAATGGGTAACCTAAATACCGACCAGAAAGATTGTGGCTTGATTGTTTATGGATATCAACAAAGCTTGAAGGTTGTTTATTGAAACAATGGCAAGTGAAATCGATTCCAATAGGTCACTCAAAAAACTGAAAGAGCGAATATGAAAATAAGAATGATCGTGCAGACCTTCAGATATAATAACACCAGCGTCTATGTGCGCTTTGATTGAAGATGTCACATCTTACTTGGCAGCAAAGAGATATACTAAGATATCCCAGGCCTTTCGTTCACCAATGTTGTTCCAGGCCTAGTTTTATTTTCTTGCCTTTCTAGAATGATAAGAACTACGACTGCTACGCGGAGAGATTAACCAGTGCCTCTCGTATTAGAGTCTGCAAGTTAAACCTCCTATATATATATATATATATATATATATATTATAATATTTATATATATTATATCTATATATATATATATATATATATATAATTCTCTAAGTGTATATATATATAACTATATAATATAATAAATATATATATATATTACATACTATATATAATATTATATATACTATGATAATATATATATATATATATTATATAATAATATTATAATATATATATATAGTTATATATAATTATATATATTCTATCTATATCTATCATATCTATCTATCTATCTATCTATCTTATCTATCTATCTATCACTATCATCTATCTATCTAATCTATCTATATGATATTATATATATATAATATATATATATATATAATATATATAGATATATATATATATATATCCTTATCTATTGAAATATATCTATCTATCTTATCTATCTATCTCTTTAATCCTATCTATCTATCTATCATCTATCTATCTATCTAAGTCTACTATCTTATCCTATCTATCTATCTATCTTATCATCTATCTAGTCTATCTATCTATCTACTATATATATAATATATTAATATATAATATATACATTATATATAATAATACTATATAATTATATAAATATTAATATAATATATTATAATATATATAATAGATATATATAAATATAGTTTAATTTATATTATATCTATAAAATAATTATTACACTAAATATAAAAGAATTATATATATAATATAATATAGTATATAATATATAATATATATATATAATATTATATATATAATATATATATATATAGGAATTTCTCCTTTAAAAAGTAGTAAATCAATATTTTTTAAAAATCAATCGATAAATCGATTTTTTTAAATCAATCGATGTTTTGATATTTCTAAAAAGTTGCCAATAAACAGCTTTTCTTTTTTTTTTTAAACTTAAAAGGAAATACCCAAGATTAAATAGCCAAAATTTGAAAGATCAGGTCCTCGCCTCACGCGGGGACGACGGGGAGGCGACTTCTCCCCCCTTCTGTCCCACCCGTCGGCTCAGCCCCTTAATAATATATAAAAAAAAAAATTTAAAAATTAAAATAAAAATTTAACATGATAAGAATAAAAGCAACATGACAACATTCCGACTCCTATTGCGAGTTTTACAACA
>JABUQX010079225.1:0-7500 GCA_015478945.1 Trachelipus rathkii | reverse complement strand
ATATTTCGCCCTTGACCTTGCCATAGACACTTACATTTACCCATAGACACCCTAATCACCGTAAGAAGTATCTAGGGATGTTCTATTAGTGTTCTATGAGTATTAGATGAGTGCCAGGTGAGTGCCAAGTGAGTGCCAAGTGAGTGCCAATGAGTGCCAATGAGTGCCAAGTGAGTGCCACATAGTGCCAAGTGAGTGCCACATAGTGCCAACTGAGTGCCACTTTTTTCAAGCCTTTTCTAGCCTCCCCTGAGCCTAGAATAGCCCTAATATGGGTGTCTACCCCTAGGTTATAAGGTATGAGGATTCGATTGGTGTATATTACAAGTTGCTAGGATGCTTCCTACTATGAGTTAGTCTTTTTCTATCACTTATAGCTTATATATATATATATATATATATATATATATATATATATATATATATATATATATATATATATATATATATATATATATATATATATATATATATATATATATTACTTGCACACACACATACACACATACACTATGACACTTATACACACATTCACTATGTCACTTATACATACATCTATGACACTTATAAGCGCTTACACTCTCCTATGACACTCATACTAAACCAAGCATATACTTCAAGCACCAGCTACCCACACAGATACACTCCTATTACTTACACTCACACACTTGATATTTTGATGCCTCAACTTTCTCAACTTTGATGCCTCAGCATTAATGCCCCAGCATTGATGTGCCTAACTGAAGGTTCATTCTGATGACTCATCTGATGGATTGATGACTTCATCTTTGATGACGTCATCTTTGATACCATCTATATTGATGATTCATCTTTGATGGCTCATCTCTACCCTACATTAAAGAACAGAGTTAATATTAATGTCTTCCCTAGTTCATAAGCTAACCACCAGGGCGCAGCGTGCGCCCTCCGCGTGAAGGCTGACAACCCCGCACCCGCAGGTGCGACCCGCCGCGTCCCCGCCCGCCGCGTTCCCGCCCGCCGCGTGCGCCCGCAGGCGCAATATTTCCGCGTTCCCGCCCGCCGCGTGCGCCCGCAGGCGCAATATTCCCGCGCGAATGAAAAATATATATACTATAAGTCATTCATTTTTATTTCATACTTAAACATTTTTATTAAAAACATTTTCGCAAACCTAAAACTGTAACTCATTACAGACCTATTATTTAACACATATATTTATTAACATTATTTTTCTTTTATATTTTTACTTAATACTTTTTAATTTATAAATTTTTAAAAATTGTATGTAAGAAGAAAAAACCAGAGTGTCTGATATATAAACATTTTATTTTACTACAATTGTACGAAATTTTATTAAAAACATTAACATTACATACCTTAAAGCAGTAAATCAGTAAATCAATAGAGGTGTTACCTAACACCAAAGGGGATTAGTATGCTTTTGTTTTACTGCTTTACTGCTTTAACTCATGTTTTACTGCTTTAACTCATGTTTTTACTGCTTTAACTCATATGTTTTACTGCTTTAACTCATATATTTATTAACATTACATACCTTAAAGCAGTAAATCAGTAAATCAATAGAGGTGTTACCTAACACCAAAGGGATTAGTATGCTTTTGTTTTACTGCTTTACTGCTTTAACTCATGTTTTACTGCTTTAACTCATGTTTTACTGCTTTAACTCATATGTTTTACTGCTTTAACTCATATATTTATTAACATTACATACCTTAAAGCAGTAAATCAGTAAATCAATAGAGGTGTTACCTGACACCAAGGGGGGATTAGTATGCTTTTGTTTTACTGCTTTACTGCTTTAACTCATGTTTTACTGCTTTAACTCATGTTTTACTGCTTTAACTCATATGTTTTACTGTTTTAACTCGTATATTTATTAACATTATGTTTTCTTTTATATTTTTTATTTTTGTTTTAATACTTTTTATTTTTATTCTTTTTATTCTTTTTATTTTACTTTTATTATTATTTTATTTTGTTTTAATACTTTTTATTTTTATTCTTTTTATTCTTTTTATTTTATTTTTATTATTTTACTTTTATTATTATTTTATTTTTATTATTATTTTTATTATTATACTTAGTGTTATTTACTTCATGCCTATTGTTATTATTATTTAGAACACACATACACACACACACACACACACACACACACACACACACACACACACACACACACACACACTACACTTATACATATAACGTATAATTTATTAAAACATTTTATTTTTATTTTTATTATTATACTTAGTGTTATTTACTTCATGCCTATTGTTATTATTATTTAGAACACACATACACACACACACACACACACACACACACACACACACACACACACACACACACACACACACACTTACACTTATACACACATTCACTATGACACTTATACACACATTCACACACTCACACAGATTTACTTACACTCACACACAGATTTACTTACACACGCAGATTTACTTACACTCACACAGATTTACTTACACTCACACAGATTTACTTACACTCACACAGATTTACTTACACACTCACACACAGATTTACTTACACACACAGATTTTACTTAATAATAATTGATTATTTCCATTTACACACACAGATTTACTTACAGTCACACACAGATTTACTTACACACACACACACACGCACACTCACTTACACACCCACACACACACACGCACACTCACTTACACATATAACGTATAATTTATTAAAACATTTTATGTTTTAATTAAACACGTACATTTATATTACTCATTCAAATATAACTAAAATTATTTCAAAGTTTCTTAAAACTTCTATAATAAATCAATCATTATCTTTGAACAAAGAATTTATTATTAACTGTTAATACTTTTTGTTTATAAATTTTATAACTATCAAGTTTTAAAATAACTTTTACTAAAATTTTATGAAATTTTATTAAAAACATATATTTTACGTACCTTAAAGCAATAAATCAGTAAATCAGTAAGGTCAGCCCCTAGCACCCCTCTACACCAAGCTATGCCACGTTTTGTTCTATTGACTTACTGCTTTACATCATCTTTATCCATGTAATAAGTATAAAATAACAAAATAAGTTCTTCTCTGCTAACATAACATGTATTTTATTAAAATCTTTCTAAGTTCTTATTTAAAATAACAATTATTCACTTACATTTATATTATTCGCTCGATGTTAACTAAAAATATTTCAAAGTTTTTTAAATAATTCGGATTTTCTTTATTATTATTATTATTATTATCTATGTACATTGACAATCCATCACGAGAAAACACAACAACCGCACTCCTTACAGATACGAAACTGACCTCTCTCTGTAAAATGTGTTGAAATAACTACTTTAGGCCTAAATTTAGGATAATCCTTTTTGTAGCCCGGGGCGATTTAGGCCTAATTCCAGGTCAAAATATATTTCAAACTGACCTTTTTCTGTAAAATGTGGTGCAATAACTACATTAGGCCTAAATTTAGGATAAGCCTTTTTGTAACCCATGCTGATTTAAGTCATAATAATTAGGTCAAAAGGTAACCAGTATAGACAAAGAATCATTGTTATTATTATTATTTTTATAAATATATTTCAAACTGAAACATGCTGGAACGGTAAGATCCTTTAAGCAGGTAAGAAGGAAATGTTTTCCTTACTTGTGATTGGTCGGTGTAATCCTTATCTCTATATGACCTCGTATGTGATTGGTCGAGAATTATTTTATCGTCTTTTGAAAATTAACTTTGTTCTTTAAACTTGTATTTGAGCAGGTGTGTTTTATTATCTTTTAGACCCCAACTCATTTTAAAATCATAGTCATTTTAGCTGTTAAGCGGTGCACAAGTTATCTGATTTGTATTAAAAGTGTTTTATTTTTACTAAGTGTATATCATATTTATAATAAATACTTACATTGAGGAATAATTATTAATTTCCCTAGAATAGATAATAATTAATTCACTAGTTCATAAGCTAAACACCAGGGCTCAGCATTGATGCCTCAGCTTTTGATGCCTCTATTGATTTACTGATTTACTGCTTTAAGGTATGTAATGTTAATAAATATATGAGTTAAAGCAGTAAAACATATGAGTTAAAGCAGTAAAACATGAGTTAAAGCAGTAAAGCAGTAAAACAAAAGCATACTAATCCCCCTTGGTGTTAGGTAACACCTCTATTGATTTACTGATTTACTGCTTTAAGGTATGTAATGTTAATGTTTTTAGTAAAATTTCGTACAATTGTAGTAAAATAAAATGTTTATATATCAGACACTCTGGTTTTTTTCTTCTTACATACAATTTTTAAAAATTTATAAATTAAAAAGTATTAAGTAAAAAGTATTAAGTAAAAATAATGTTAATAAATATATGTGTTAAATAATAGGTCTGTAATGAGTTACAGTTTTATGTTCGCGAAAATGTTTTTAATAAAAATGTTTAAGTATGAAATAAAAATGAATGACTTATAGTATATATATTTTTCATTCGCGCGGGAATATTGCGCCTGCGGGCGCACGCGGCGGGCGGGAACGCGGAAATATTGCGCCTGCGGGCGCACGCGGCGGGCGGGAACGCGGCGGGCGGGGACGCGGCGGGTCGCACCTGCGGGTGCGGGGTTGTCAGCCTTCACGCGGAGGGCGCACGCTGCGCCCTGGTGGTTAGCTTATGAACTAGGGAAGACATTAATATTAACTCTGTTCTTTAATGTAGGGTAGAGATGAGCCATCAAAGATGAATCATCAATATAGACGGTATCAAAGATGACGGCATCAAAGATGAGTCCATCAAAGATGAGTCATCAAAGATGAACCTTCAAAGTTGAGGCATCAATGCTGAGGCATTAATGCTGAGGCATCAAAGTTGAGGCATCAAAGTTGAGGCATCAAAATATCAAGTGTGTGAGTGTAAACGTAAGTGTATCTGTGTGTGTGGGTGTGAGTGTAAGTGTAAGTGTCTATGGAGAGTGTAAGCGCTTATAAGTGTCATAGTGTGTATAAGTGTCATAGTGAATGTGTGTATAAGTGTCATAGTGTATGTGTGTAGGTGTGTGTGCAGAATATATATATATATATATATATATATATATATATATATATATATATATATATATATATATATATATATATATATATATATATATATATATATATATATATATATATATATAGGCTATAAGTGATAGAAAAAGACTAACTCATAGTAGGAAGCATCCTAGCAACTTGTAATATACACCAATCGAATCCTCATACCTTATAACCTAGGGGTAGACACCCATATTAGGGCTATTCGGGGCTCAGGGGAGGCTAGAAAAGGCTTGAAAAAAGTGGCACTCAGTTGGCACTATGTGGCACTCACTTGGCACTATGTGGCACTCACTTGGCACTCATTGGCACTCACTTGGCACTCATTGGCACTCATTGGCACTCACTTGGCACTCACCTGGCACTCATCTAATACTCATAGAACACTAATAGAACATCCCTAGATACTTCTTACGGTGATTGGGAACCATCAAAGCCATCAAGTTAGCGTGGGTCAAAATTGACCCATGGTATATGGCAAGGTCAAGGGCGAAATATCATGGTCAAACAAGGTTAAGACATCAAAAAAGGATAAAAAATTACCGTGGGTCAAAATTGACCCATGGAAGACCAAAGGGCTGGCAGTGTGTTTGTACGTGTGTATAAGTGTAAATGTAAGTGTCTATGGGTAAATGTAAGTGTCATAGTGAATGTGTGTATAAGTGTCATAGTGAATGTGTGTATAAGTGTGTGTGTGTGTGTGTGTGTGTGTGTGTGTGTGTGTGTGTGTGTGTGTGTGTGTGTGTGTGTGTGTGTGTGTGTGTGTGTGTAGGTGTTCAAGTTAGGATAGATCCATACATGCGTTCAAGTTAGGAACGAAATATGTGACGGGTGGGGCACGAGTGGCCAGAAAATTGGCGTGGGCCAAAAATGACCCATGGTATATGGCAAGGTCAAGGACTAAATATCATGGTCAAACAAGGTTAAGACATCAAAGTTGTAGGGGCACGTGTAGGAGGACAAAAATTACCGTGGGTCAAAATTGACCCATGAAGGACAAAAAATTAACGTGGGTCAAAATTGACCCATGGTATCTGTCAAACTTTGGAGCAAAGGGGAAGGACAAAAAAGGTTAAGACATCAAAAAAAACCCCTAAATGGTGGGCCAAAATTACTGTGGGCAAAATTGACCCATGGTCGAAAAATTAGGGGGCGTAAAATAGGGGGTAATACGTACAACGGTTGCTTACGCAACATATAACCCTTCGAAGGGGTTGCCAAAAATTAGGCTGTTTGGAAAATTAGGGTTGCCAAAAATTAGGGTTGCCAAAAATTGTGGGTTGCCAAAAAATTGGTTCTCAAAAAATTTGCTACTAAAATACTGTACAAAATGACTCATGCAAAGACCAAAGGGTTGGTCGAAAAGGTAACGGTCAAAAAAGGTCGAGGGAAAAAGGTCAAAGCCAGGTAAAAATTTTGCTCAAAAAGTCAGGTGGGTCATATCAAGGCTCAGTCAAGGTCAAAAAAGGTCAGAAAGGTCGTGGTAGGTGGTCAGTCATTTTCGTCCGAAATGTATGACTCCACTACTTATATATATATATATATATATATATATATATATATATATATATATATATATATATGAAAGATATATATATATATATATTATTACAAAGCCCAATATTATTATTAATATTACTATTATTATTATTATTATTATTATTATTATTAATATTATTATTATTATATATACATATTAGCATATTATTATTATTATTATTATTATATATATATATTATTATTATATTATTATTATTATATATATTATTATACATATATATATTATATATATATATATATATATATTATATATATATATATATATTATTATATATATTATTATTATTACATATTATTATTATTATTACATATTATTATTATATATATATATATATATATTATTATATTATATTATTATATATTATTTATATATATATATTATATATATTATATATATTATTACATTATTATATTATATTATGATAGTTGAAGAAGGAGAGTTATTACATACATACATACATACATATATATATATATTATTATTATTATTATATATATATATATATATATATATATATATATATATATATATATATATATATATATATATATATATATATATATATATAGCATATATATATATATATATATATATATATATATATATATATATATATATATATATATATATATATATATATATATATATATATATATATATATATATGTTAATATATATATATATATATATATTTATGTATATATATATATATATATATATATATATATATATATATATATATATATATATATATATATATATATGAAGCGGCGCAATGAGCTGAAAGCTGCTCTCAATGATAAATGCGAAAACGGCTAAACACCCAATTCCAGAAACTGAACTGCTACACG
>JABUQX010079224.1:45000-50479 GCA_015478945.1 Trachelipus rathkii | reverse complement strand
TAGAAATCTCTAAAACATATAAAGTTACTTGTTTAGGACTTTTATATTTAACTTAAATATTAAATTTAATTTAGTCTTATAACAACCAGCACTACTAATGAGGTTTCAGAAAAATAGGAAGAGAAAACGAAAATTTTGGGCGCTTAGTAAATTATTAAATAGTGACTTTCCTTCTAAATTATTAACAATTATTATATATAAAGGTTTCTATTATATACCTAATCCTTTAGCGATCATTGCTGAATACGTACAACATACATTCAATATGCCTGATACCAACTTAGGAGATCTTAACTATGAACTTAGGAAGGAAAAATTTTCTCAAATACAGAGATCAAATGATTGTTCATCTATATTTAAAAATAAACCTATGAAGCTTCATCAAAAAACTGCCTAAAAAATTAGTTATACCTAAGGACTCTGTTACCTAACTAATCGTCCATACAATATGTCAAATACCCTTATCCCTGATGATATATACATAGGGAGAAATCTTTCTCTCATATTGCGCAAAATTTTCAAACTATCAAGAAAGGAATTAACTCGCTTTCGGACAAAATCAGTATTTATACGTCACTCTCTCTCAATATTTATTCTCATAGTTAAACCTCGTCTATCGAGTGATCTAAGCGGAATAACCCTAAGACTCTCTTCCAGGACCTTCGCATCTATCCCGTACTCCTCCGGAAACCGTCCATTCTAAAAGTGGCCCACCTCACGCAACTTTTTTTCCCTATAGCGACACACGGGCGAGGAGAATTCCCATCAAAAACGAGCGGATTTTCCTGTTCTTTTGCTCCTTAATTGTCCTTCTTATTCTTTTTCAATCAATGAAAAAAAAGAGAACTTACAACAAATTTAAATACTATTATGTGATTAATACGTGTTTGGAGTTGAAGAATTTCTAATGTTTAATAACCATCAATAAATAAATCAGATTTAGACAATCAGTTGGATCAAAAAATATTTTGCGGCTACAGAAGCTTCTCATTTCTCTGCAAAATTGGACCCAATTTCAAAATTTATTGTCCGGATTTTTTGAAAAATTATAAAACTAATTTCAAAGAAGGAATTCACTACTCGGATTAAATTGAAATTGTTAAAGTATTCATAAAGATTTTCAACTTTTTTTTAAACAGAAAACACCCTCCAATTTTACACAGCTCTCTATTCACTTTCAAAAAACAACAATAAGTTGTTATATTGGTTTAGAGTCACAACAAATGTAAAGGTATGAGACAAAATAACAAAACTGACTATCTAAATAAATGTAACAATCTACTCGCTGATAACAACACATATATTCCCTCCTCACTAAAAAATCCCTTAAAAACTTTTCAAATTAACTTTAACCATAAACTAAAAACATTCTTTCGGAACATGTTCACCTGCACAATGATATATAAAAGCAACCTTCCCTTGCCTTTACAAATTCTATGAATCCCTAAAACCCATAAACCTAATAAACCCCCTCTCCGCCCTATCATCTCTAACATAAATTCTGTCCCCCTATAAATTATCCAAATGGCTAGCTAACTCTTCATAGGCCACATCTCATCATCACCCATTACCAATTCTGAAGATTTCATCATTTCAAAACCAAAAACATCAACCCACACTCCCACTCCCTTGTAAGTTTTTATGTAATTTCACTCTTCACCTCCGTACCTGTCCCTTTACCCCTTTCACTTTTATCACGTTTTATTGATTGAAAATTCATTTCCCCATCCAAATATCCCTTTGACACTTAAAACAATTAATCCTACTTACCCCAGAACACAACTTTTTTCGAATTTAATAACATTTTTCTGAAACAAAATTCCAGTCTTAGTATGGGTTCTCCCCTTCTCCTGTCTCCCTTATTAATTATATTACTGAGCATACTGTCTCCTCCTCTCTCGACATGCGTCTCTATCGTACGAGAATTGATGACTCACTACTGACTTCCCTCCTAACGTCACCATCCTTTCAACACTATCGTTTACTGGTCACAGATATGTAGATCCATTGACATTTTCTGGCCATCGTATTCTCCTATCCCAACACACTGTAAATACCACTCCAAGCTTCAAATACTCGGAATCACTTAGCGTGTTGATTCTCACAGTTGCATATCACGCACTCCGCAGCACTCTGAGACATATCGCGCATTAAGCACACTCTTTGACTCATCTCCACAGTACAATCTATCTTCAGATTATGGCTATCAATAATTACTCGTATCCATGCTTTCGAATCTCGTCTCCGATAACCTGTCGAGTCACACTATCATCGGCACCGTCCCTCTGCTTCCCTCGTGACTCTTCCTCTCCGCAAAGACCCCTCCTCGAGCATAACCCACAACTCTTAACAGATCTCTCTGCTCTCAACTCTCATTTCCAACACAACACAATCGGATTCATCTTCTCTTTCCTTAATTATCTCAACGTGTCAAAGCTGTGCTATGGAACTCATTTCATTTTTGGGAAAGACCTCGATACAGCCAATGAGAAAATTCTTCATCCTCTCATTACGAGCGAGATAACTGCTCTCGCCTCTTGGGCGGCACAACTCCATCTCACTCCATTCAATGTCTCAGCATCGCTCCTCTCCGAATAGAGTCCCTAACTCTTCGTTCAACTCTCACCATCTCATGATGAACCCCGTCTTCATAAAACAACTCTTTCTTTCCCATACCTAAAGCATTCCTTTTTAAAGTAATTTAAAAATATACATTCTTACTCGAATCAATATTAACAACGATCACCTCTTTCAGGCACAATGTATACCCCTTTAAAGCTTTTCTTTAGGAAACCCTCAACATAAATCGACCCACTAACATACCCCAACTGTGTTCATAAAATCCCATGCCTTCAGTTGTAAACCTTCCTTATCATCATCGGAGAAACACTGACTTTAACCGCATAGACCTGCTACGAACACAAACATGACCTCTACCGATCGGACAACCTAAATTTCTGCCCTCACATTATAACAGTGTGCCACACACAACGCAGTTACTACTTGACAACAACATGACCCCTCTTCATACATTCTCAAAAGATCTTATCACAGGGAAGAAAATTACTTGGATTCCTTACTACATCCTTAATAGAGGCAAAACAGGTTGAAATCAATATCAAATCCCACTCAAATAACATTTTGAACTCCACTAATTTCTGATCTTTAATCTTTTAAATAGTAAGAAGATAAATACTATTGAAAATTTTGACTTTTATATTTTAAATTTAATTTTATCTTACAACCACCCAGCACCTGATGAGCGTTCAGAAAAGAAAGCGAAAATTTGCTGCTTAAGTTAAATTATTAAAAAGTGCAATGTTTTTTCTTAAGCTTAGTAACAAGATTCTTTGTAACCCTTTGTCTTTTCTACACCGCATTATATATATATATATATATATATATATATTATATTAAGTATATAAATATATATATATATACTTAATATATAATACCTCACTAACCTAATGTGATATCCTATTAGCCTATAGCTATATACTTTATATATATACTAATATATATATTATATATACAGCATACTATTACTATTATATATACGGAGTGACTTGCAACCTGCTATACATATTATAATATATATATATTATATATATAGTATATACTATATATAGATTATATAAGCAATCTTATACTAATTATTACATACCAATACCTACCGTAGTACTTAAAAAAAAGCGCACCTAACTAGTACTGAATCATAGTACTAGATATACATATATATATATATATAATATAATATATATATATATATACTACTACCTAATATATAGATTATATATATATATATATACTAATATATATATATTTTATAAAATTTTTCCATAAATAATATATATATATATATATATATATATATATATATATATATATATATATATATATTTATATATATATATATATATTATTTATATATATTATATACTATACTGTATATGTAAAATCTGTATTAATAGTCAATATTTAGGCCTGGAAGGGGTATTAAAAATTAATTTAAAACATCTTTAAATATAGCCTAAAATGAGGTATTTAAAATAAAAATAAACATGGTTTTAAAAAAACATCGTTTTATAAAAAAAAAACGTTTTTTTTCCACAACCATATTATATAATATATATATATATATATATCATATATATATATATATATATATATATATATATATATATATATATATATATTATATATAGATATATATATACATAATACTATATATATATACTATATATACTATATATATATTTAATGTTTTTGATTAAGATTAGTTGTTAATTTAAGTAGTAAAACAAAAAATTAAAATTAATATTCTGTATAAAAAAAAAATTAAAAAAAAATTCTTATTACTAATCTTATATTTCAGGAGAATGTCCTTCCCTAATGCATTAGATGAAGGCGATAATTTGAGTTATTCAGGTGACTCTACTTTTTTTCCTAACACCTCGTTTAATGACGTTGTAACGTACATTGCACCAATTGACCAGGGTGATAGTGATAGCTTAAAATGCAATCAATACATTTCCAAAAATAAGACTCATTTTATTTATGGTGGATATGAAGGAATACCCGAGAATTTACTCATTAATTTTATTTGTTGGCTAGTAAGTAACGTTATCTTAGTTTTTAACATCGTTATTGAATTATATGTTTAATCATTGCTTTTCTAATTGTGGTTCTAGTTTTGATAATTCTGGACTGTTGTAAATTAGTCTGTTTAATTTTAAATTAACAATAACAAGGGGCCTCAGAGATAGAGGTGCATGTGGGCATTGTCTAGCTGTTTTAGACTCTTGCAATGCTTCTCATACCCTTGTATGAGGTCTCAAAGTGCGACTCTTATTCTTTAGTGTTGTACATATACGATTAAAATCTTCGGCGACTCACCACTTCACAAGTGCGTATCGTCTCCACTGCCATGTTCTGATCTTATAAAGACTAAAATTACCAATTCCTATTTTATATTATTATCACATATTGAATTTTTAAAGGTGAAACAAATCTCTTTTCCCCATTCTTTAGACAACGCCTCATGATTATATGACGTCTGAGTCTTTAGATTATAACATCGATTATTACCCACTTGATCTTTAGAGAGAAGTATATTCTCTACTTATGATATCGTGAACGTCTCAACATCAGACCAATTGTGCTCTATACTCTATAGTGAATATGTGACCTCTGTACCTCTCAACTATACTCGCTTTATTCACTATTCTGTTTTAGACGTCGGCCAGTCCCACCTTTCCTCATTGCATTTTATACTGATTATTGTATAGCCATTATTTTCGTTCCGACCTCTATAATATTATAACGTTGATTATCCGGAACTCTTATTGAATTCCACTTCCTATACTACCTAAGTCCTTATACACATCTCTTAACCTAGGCCGATCTACTTTATGTAAAATATAATATATTAGGTATAATATATATAATTTATGCTATAGTATATTGCCATCTATCGATA
>JABUQX010079224.1:37500-42500 GCA_015478945.1 Trachelipus rathkii | reverse complement strand
TATAATATATTATATTAATATAATATATATAATTATAATATATATATATTATATATATTTATATATATATATATAGATATATATAATATATTATATATATTATATATATATATATATATTTTATTTAAAAATTTTATATATATATATATATATATATATATATATATATATATATATATATATATATAATATTATACTATAATAATATTATTGTATTCTTTTTCATTTCCATTCACTCTATAGCAGCTGTTGTAAATAACCATAATTCATCTATTAAATAAATCAATAGTGCACCCTCTTCCTATTTTCATTAGTAACTTTTTCTATTAGTGTCACTTTCTTATCAACCCATCCTATATATTTTCACTTTGAATAGAATCCTACATACCCAAATGGTTTATGCTAAGAAGATGACCTTAATACAACTGAACTTTAATCTTTCTTGTATTTTTAATTTCGTCAGAAAAAAAGACTTATTTTCAGTCCCTTAAAACCTCAATTCTCCTTTTAATCATCTGGTTGTAATCTTCCATACAACTATATTATCTTTTAAAATGCACAAGTCACTACTCAAAATGCCCTCTTCTCTTAATATTCTTGGTATTTTCTTTTGTGATCTTGAGAAGGATCGTATTGCTTCTCTCACCAAGCAAATTTTTAATAGATTCTAATAGCCTTCAGAACTTTTTCTAATAGATTCTACTGGAATTCTAATAATAGAATAGAAACAATAAAAATAATAAAAGAATAATAATTCTAATTGAATTCTATTAGAATCAATTAGATTCTAATAGATTCTAGTGGCCTTCAGAACTTTTTCACATTGTTCTAGTTACTTAGTATGTATTTGGGTGCCATTCCTCCTCGTATGGAATACAAATCTCATATTATAGTGGTTCAGTGATTGATCTCATCCATCCCCCCCAAAAAAAAGTTTAGGGCTATTCTTACCCTTATCTCTCCCACTCTCAACGACTCTCAAATATCTCTTACCGGCGAACTGTTGTATTACTCTACTTTTACTATTGCTATTACAGCAACACACGACTTTTGAACTATAATTGTATATTTTCTCTTTTGAATTCACTTTACATAGTGTTTCTCTCTTTCTCAGTTTATATCTCTGATCCTAGATTTAATCGCCATGCTGATTCTTTATATACTGCGCTGGCAAAGTCTGGAATACTTTTCTTCTTCTTTTTCTTTTATGCTTCTCTGGCACTTATCCGTCAGGGGTGTATATTGTACAAATTTCTGTAGTGCCGTCTTTAACCTTTTTTCTTAAATATTGTAAAAATAATTTTATGTAGTTAATATACTTTTTTTCAGGGAGTTTTGGTATTACTTAGTACTTAGAATATTTTGTTTGTTACTTTTTCAAATTGTTTTAATATGTATTATTGCTGACTTTTATTTTAAGGCTTTTATTTATTTTTTTTATCTCTACTGTAGAAAATAGAAAGTTATGGTTTTGAAATAGCATGCTTTTTCTCTTAGACTTAGATATTTGAAATTTTTTGAAAATTTGATGCTTGACTTTTATGTAATTTTTTTTATATTTTTTTTTCATCCTTTACTTAAAGTATATTGAAGGTAGGATGTAGGATTTTTGTAGCATTGATTTTACTTTAATGTAGTAATTGTTTATTAACACTGTTCTTCAAGAGTAAGAATGTTTCATTTCCTTTTTTTTTTTTTTTCTTTTATTTTTATTTTATTTTTTTGCAGAAACAATCTTCAAGGTTACAGTCGTTATAATGTGTAGGTGTTAAGGTCTATGGTAATGTAATTAGATTTACTTTTATTAAATTATTGGATTATTTTTTTTTCTTGTTCTCAAGCAGCTTCTGTGGAATAGATGTTACACTAATGCTCTGAATTTATTACCACAGGGTTCACTTTTGCACTATATAAATCAGAGGTGGGCTATAAAAAAAAATATATATTAGCTGTAATAATACGTGTAAGGCAACTTTCTTCAAAGTTTTATTCATTCAAAACATCTGTTTTATTACTTTATAAACATGAAACACTTGTCTTCATATTGTCAATATTAACATATTATTTGTGTAGTTTTTATTTATTTATATGCAATATTTTATTTCTTTTTATAAGTAAAGAACAAATCAGACTAAGATTTAAAACAATATTTTTACCCACCATCGTAAATTATAGTTATAAATTATTATTATTATTATTATTATTATTATTATTATTATTATTATTATTATTATTATTATTATTATTATTATTATTATTATTGGGTGACATATGCTAAAGTTTTTAATGTAATTTAAAATTTTGTTGTTGGAACGTTTTTGAAACTAAAGTGTTGCTAAAAGTTGATGCTTACTGTTGGTTGATTAATGGCTTATTGTTGGGTGATTAATGAGAAATAGAGAGAGAATGGTTGGTATTATAAGTTACTCATTCTTTGAAAAAATAGTTCATAAAAAGCGATAAAGATCTCAATAAAACTCTCTCACATATACCACATTACGACTCTGTGTCTCTCAGCGTTGACTACAATTCTCACCGCGCGAGAACTTCTTACTCTCCTCTTTCCGCGCGAGAAAAACACTCTCAACGTATATATATACCCTCTCTATCTATGTCATCTAGAGCACATATCTCAATAGGCTCTACTATAACTTTATGACTCTCTTCCTTCTCAGCTGACAGGTTTCTATGTTATCAGAGACTTAATTTGACTATAGACGCTTATAACCATCATTCTAATACATGCTGTCTCTCGATGAGTAATCTATGTGGTGCTTTTTCTCTCTCTCGTGATTTTAATATAATATTCGAAATATATATATATAATAGATAATATATATATATATATATCCCTAAAAATATATATATATATCCTCTCGTATAAAGTTTTTTTATTCAGAGAATAGAGACAAGAATATATATATATATATTTGTGCTATCATAGACAACAATCCAAGACTGTGAGACTCCGCTTATAGCTTAAGAGGAATACTCATGCTCTCCTAGCATAGATAAGAGAAGCAGCACTATATCTCGAGCGAGTGAAGTGTAGGAGAGTGAAGAGATATAAATGACACTCCTATATATATATATATAATATATTATCGAGTTACATTTGATAAAAAATTATAAAATTGAAGAGAAAAAAAATTTGAACTGTTTCCTAATAAGTTCGATCTTCCCAGGAAGCAATTTTGACGGCTGATAAATATACGTATGCGTTCTCCGCTATATATATGTGGTTTCCTCTCTCTCTCAAATATATTTTCAGTGAAACGACAGTTCAGATTGGTCACTCGTCTCCATACTTGTCCCTTTTGCTGACGAAGCATTTCGATGAGAGCATCACCTATCCTGACTCTAAAGCCTTTGCTTTTAATATCGGACCCGTTATATGGCAATATTGATTATTTAATGCAGAGCGTCTTCTGCGTTTGATCGCATCAAAATTTTTTGATTCCGGTGAAGTGAGTGAGTTTGGTGCCTCTGTAGTTCTACCCTCTTAAACTCACCCTCTATCACGATTCTCGTGAATATCTCAATAACATATTTATATATACTTCATCTCTCTTAGACCATCTCTTTCGAATATCCTCTCCATATATATTCCACTGCTAATATGCCTCTTAACGTGGCGATATGCTTTCAGTTTATAACACATCCAGCAAGCATTAGGTTTCGCTTTAGATTCGTCCAGTAGTACCGTATCTATAGCAAATACTATTATTATTTTGTTATTAACTCCAATTGGCTGATTATTCAAAAAAAAAAAGAAATCACTTTGGAGGCTAAACAAATCTGGTGACAAAACAGCTTTATGACTTATCTTCCAGTAGGTTGCCATTCCTGTTCATCATCCTTTATTTTATCTCCAGCAAAGATTCTTGCTCTCAATTCTTTCCCATCTGTTTCTAGACTTAGTCAAAAGCTTTTTCATATTCAACAAAGCACAGGGAAAGATCTCAATATAAATGCCTCTCTGGGCCAACATTTTCAGAACAAATATATCATTTCTTGTGTCTTTCTACTTTACACTTTTATGACATATATAAAATCTTTCAGAAATTTTCTGTCTTGTTATTCCTTATGTCAATTTTACCCATACCCTTATAATAATCTTTGTTACTGGGCCCATGATATTAATTGTACAATGTTTATCACTGTAACATTCCCTGTATATTTTAGTATTGCAGTGAATATACACATGCACACACTTTGATTTTGATTGCCTTTCGAAAGCATCGCAAATGAAAAAAGCGTAATTTAGTGGTAGAGATGCTTAGTAAAATACTGCAAATAGATTTTACTCAATATACCGTACCACTTGCATATATCTATTAAAAAACTTTATGTACAAAATATTGCTATATAGGTCAAATAAAATTTGGTGTATAGACGCACATCAAATAAAACACTGCACGATTGTTGCTACTGTAGATTCTATAGACTTCTAAGGATTAAAAACATTAGATTTAGATTTTATTCTTGATTAAATAAAGACATTCTTTATGATAGATTAGTTCTTATAAATGATAGATTAGTGCTTATAAACTTCATAACATTTAAAATACCATTATTGTTATATTGTTTTTGTTTTTTTGTATAAACTTTTTTTAGAGGTAAGCAATTTGTTTTTTTGTTGTGTTTGATTATTACTAATTACTTTGTTCAGCTTTTTGTGCACTTAATATCAGATGTTATTTAATATATCGTTATTTATATTAGATGGACGCACATATTCTATGGAACAGAACAACATGTGTCCAAACCAGCAACAAATGAAACAGATTCCGTTTCCTCTTTTGAATTCAATGTTCATATTGATAAAGGATTCTTCTCTTGGATTCCAGCAATTTTTAAAATTAAGTATGTTTGATTATTTTGTTTAATTGATTAATTAATTTATGATTAATTAATTAATTAATTTGTCAGACTTTTGATTATATATATATATATATATATATATATATATATATATATATAATACTATGTATATTATA
>JABUQX010079224.1:27500-32500 GCA_015478945.1 Trachelipus rathkii | reverse complement strand
GTACTGAACAAATTCTGGGGGGCAAATGAAGGGAAGCAATGTTAGTAGTGAAAAAGAATTATGGGATGTGCTAAAGTAGGAAAGTAAGAATGTCTAACAGTGAATGATGAATGTAAGAAGTGATGCAAGGGCGGCTTCACACCAGGCTAAAAAAGAAAGCGTGGTTGAATGTACTAAAAAGCAAATGATGAAGACTCAAAAGAAAGATGCATTGGAATTAATATAAGGAGGAAAAAAGAAATACTAAAAGGTGTATACGTAGGAGAAAACAAAGAGGTTAAATGACAGTTTGGAAGGAGAATGAGGGGACTTACAGGGAATAAGAAGCTCTTTCTGAAGGAAGCGCGAAAGGTTTAAGAATGAGAATAAGGGGAATCTGCTTAGAATAATGAATGGGTATGGTGCTTTTCTAACGATGCAAATGGATGTGAGAGGAGTGTGGAAAGAACACTATTCGAAAAATCTGGCCACATATAACAGAATGAAGAGGTATAGGAATGTGTGTGGTTTGATGGGCAAGAAGGAATAGGGATATTTTGGGGATGAGGTTATTATTAAGGAGGAGGAATGGGTAGAGTGAAAAAAGTTGAAGAATGTTAATCTGCAGGTATAGATGGAAATTACTGGTGAAATAATGATCAAGAACGGAGGCGGATGGTGATTGTTGGATTTGGAGTTGTGTAATAAAGCGTTTAGGGTATAGTCCAAGGGATTGGAGGAGAGCGGTAATCAGGGCTTTATTTAAAGGAAGGGAGATAAGGGGAACTGTAGAAATTATAGGGAATTAATTTATTTGACTGTTGTAGGGAAGGTATATGCTGGATTTTTTGGTCGAAAGAGGACGTCGAGTGACTGAAGGACTATTGGTTGAAGAACAAGGTGTCGTTAGGAGTGGTTAGAGATGTGTGGAATCAAAATCTTTTACATTGAACAAATGATTGAGAAATGAGGGAGAAGATGAGAAAATGAGGGAGGTTTTATGGATTTTGCAACAGGCGTATGAGATAGGAGTTAATAGGGAAGCTTTCATGGCAGGTGTTAGTGATATTATGGTGTTGGGGTAGGCTTCTGAATGGGTCAAAAGTATGTATGACGATAGTGAAGCGTGTGTAAAATAAATGTGTCAATGAGTGATTGGTTTAGGGTTTAAACAAGCGGAGTAAGGACAGGGGTTGTGTTATGTCTCCTTGGTTAATTCAATTTGTATATGGATGGGGTTATGAAAGAATTCGAGGTGGGATGGCAGAAAATGGTGTTAGAATGATGGAGAATGGAGAGAGAGTGGAGGGGGGCCTACCTATTATATGCGGATGATTTGGTTCTGTGTGGCGAATCTGAAGAGAGTTTGAGAGATGGAAATAGATTTGGCAAGGTGTTGTAAAACGAGGGGGCTTGAAAGTAAACGTGGATAAGAGTAGGTATGGTTGTGAGTGAGACACTCGCTCAGTTGTGAAGTTAGTTAGATGGTAGCTGCTCGAACAAGTGTCTGGAGTTTAAATATTTAGGGTATATGTTTGGAGAGAAGGGTACGGACGATGCAGAGTTGTAGTAGGAAAGTTGTGAATGGCAGGAAGGTTGGCTGGTGCAATTAAAATCGTTGGTGAATGTAAAGGACTAAGTCTTGAGTGTGCTTAGGGTTTACATGAGGGTATAACTCACATTTCTCTACTTCAGACATTCGTTTACTGATTCTTCAATCCACTTTTCTCTTCGGTCTCCCAGCCGGTCGGTTCCAACACATCTCACCACTATACATCCGCTTAACCAACCGACTATCACTCATCCTTTCCACATGACCAAAACCATCTCAAAATACTTTCATTATTCTCTCATTTACCCCACTTTCTTCACACCACACCACTCTCTAATACGTTCATTCCTCTCTTTATCAATTCTTCTCACACCTAGCACACCCCTAAGATTGTCCATCTGAACACCATGAACTTTAGATCTATACACATTGTTCTTTATTCCAGACCATAGTCCATACCAGTACAATAACACAAGTCAAAAACTATACCCTCATGTAAGACTCCTAGTCACCTCAAGACTTAGTCCCTTTGCATTCACCACGATTTTAATTGCACCAGCCACCTTCCTGCCATCACAAACTTCCTACTACACTCTTTGCATCGTCCGTCTCCTTTCTCATCCACATATGTACCCTAAATATTTAAACTCAGACACTTTGTTCTAGACTGCTCACCATTTAACAATAACTCTCACACTGAGAGTGTCTCTCACTCACAACCATAACCTTACTCTATTCCACGTTTACTTTTCAAGCCCCTCCTTTTTACACACCCTGCCAATAAATCTCTCTTAATCCTCTCAAACTCTCTTCAGATTCCCACACAGAACCAAATCATCCGCAGTATAATACGTTAGGGCACCCTCCCTCATCTCCATTCTCCCACCATTCTAACACCATTTCCTGCCATCCCCACCTCGAATTTTCATAAACCCCATCCATATACAAATTGAATAACCAAGGAGACATGAACACAACCCTGTCTTACTCCGCTATATCTAAACCAATCACCTTGACACCATTTATTCTTACACACGCTTCACATATCCGTATACATACTTTTGATTCCATTCAGAAGCCTAGCACCAAACACCATATTCACTAACACCTGCCATAAACGTTCCCTATTAACTCTATCATTAGCCTGTTGCAAAATCCATAAAACCTAAATCAATTTATTCTTCTTCCCCTCATTTTCTCATCATTTTTCAATGTAAAGATTTGATCCACACATCCTTACCATCCTAAACGCACCTTGTTCTTTTCACCAATTCAGTCCTTCAGTCACTCGACGCACTCTTTCGACAAAATACCAGCATATACCTTCCATACAACACTCAGTAAACTTTATTCCCCATAATTTCTACAGTTCCCCTTTGCCCCCTTACCTGTATATAAGGGTACTATTACGCTCTCCTCCAATCCCTCTCGAAACTATACCCTCTATAACGCTTTATTACACAAACTTCCCCAAATCCAATCAATCAACCATCTCGCCTCCGTCTTGATCATTTCACCAGTAATTTCATCTTATACCTGCAGATTTACCATTCTTTCAAACTTTTTCACTCTACCCATTACCTTCTCCCTTACTAATAACCTCATCCCAAATACCTATCACTTCTTGCAACATCAAACCCAACAACATTCACTATCACCCTCTTCAATTACTGTTAATATTGATCGCAGATTCTCAAGTGTCTTATCCACACTCCTTCTCACACCCTTACTTCATCAGTTACAAAAGCACCAATCCCTACTTCATTATTCTAAGCAAGATTCCTCTTATTTCCATTCTTAACCTTTCGCGCTTCCTTCCAGCAAGAGCTTCCTATTTCCCTTGTAAGTCCATTCATCCTCCTTCCAAACTGTTCAATTTACCTCTTGTTTTTTCTCCTACGTATACACCTTTTAGTATTTCATTTTTTCACTCCTTATATAATTCCAAGCACCTTTCTTTTGAGTCTTCATCATTTGCTTTTAGTACATTCAACCACGCTTCTTTTTTACCTTTAACCGCTTTCATCACCTCTTCATTCCACCATATATACATATATATTATACTAAATATATATTATATATTATAATATATATATATAATATATACTAATATATATGTTATATATATACTAATATATATATATATAAATATCATATATATATATATATACTACTTACTTATGTACGATTCAATATTTAAACCAACTGAAACAATAGCTATCAGCAAACAGAATGACTGCCTATCCTCAAAAGTCCTCTATCATGTTACTCACACTCGACAGAAAAGAGAATCAAATGTCCATCCAACAATTTTCTCTAAAATAATAGACTTCCATTTAATAAACATCTCACCATCCTAGGCTCAACTTTCGACACACACATGACATTCACTTCACATATAAACAATATCCCCTCTAGAATCGTACATAAATTGATGGCGATGAACAGACAAACGGGTACAAATGTTGATCAATTCAAACGTCACAAAGAAACCCTAACAATAGTATATGGGCAATACCTCTGTCCCTTCATACACTGTGCATCACCAGCCTGGGCAAGCGTATTATTACAGATCAATATACAAAAAACTTGAAGTCATGCAAAAACAAAGTTCTCAGAATAATAACAGACTGCCTTCCTTCAACACTTATCCACCACTTAACTAACCAAAACAAAAAATCCTTCTTGTAAAAAGTTCATCTAAATATGATAGGTCGCCAACTTTACAGCAAATCACTTTTACCAGAATGCCCCCCCCCTACATCAAACATTGCACCAGCCCCTTGCACCAAGAAGGAATAAAATCACACCAGCTACATAATATTCTGATATATATACAACACACTCCTCCTCCTCCCCCCCGCCCGCCACCAGATATTCCCATTATCAATCACATCCATATTCAATTAACCCAAAGAACGATCTCCACATACCCTAACCCCATACCCGTCCACCTGAAATACCCCCCCTCTCCCACAGAGCAAACCCGTCTCCTCTCTGGGCACCATCCCTCCCTTCAGAAATATGAATATAAAATTCGTAATTCACTCTCCCCTTATAACAGTATATAGGCTAGTTGGAGTAGTGGCTGGCAACGAACAGAATGAAAACATGCCCCAGAAAATCCTCAATAACGTAACACAACTAATAGGAAAGAATCAAATTTTCATCCAACAATTTACCTTTTAAATAATAGACTCCCTCTTAATATGCAACCCACAATCTTGGGCTGGACTTTCGACACACACACACATGACATTCACTCCCCACATAAACAACATTACTTCCAAAGTCACACATAATTTGAAAGTATCGAACGCCCTAACAGGAACAAACTTTAGCCAGCACAAAGAGACCAACTCTATAGTATACAAACAATATCTTCGTCCCTCCCGAAATTACGCATCGCCCTTATGGGCTCCCACAATTTCAAAATCAAACATTCAAATACTAAAGTTGTTCAAAATAA
>JABUQX010079224.1:2500-15000 GCA_015478945.1 Trachelipus rathkii | reverse complement strand
ATAGGAAATAAATATTTAATTACTCTCATTTGAGGTTCAAATTATGTTCCTTATCATTCATGACTTATATTCACTATTATACCATATTTATTGTCTCATTCTACTTATACGATCACCATGTCACACCCTATATTACATTTGATGCGATCTGACTGAGTTTCATCAGATTTATCTACCTACGTCCTACTATGCTTCTATTAAGCCATTCCTCAAGCACTAATCTACTATCCCACTTACAAAAATTGCCGTAATTTACTGATGACCTAAGATGTCATCTTCTAATCTCTTTCACTCTACTCTCTCTGCTTTCTCTGCTCTCTTCCTCCTCTCTTCATCCATTATCTCAAAAACCCATGTATATCCTATTCTTAGGATACATTATTCTTGTTTTTCCAAGATACAACTATCCTGAACACTAAAACTCGCAAAATTCACCATATTACTTAACATTCAGATCTCATACCATGAAAAAGCAAACTAAGAGTCTGTCACTTCTAAACCTCAATCTTTTTCACATCTTTTATATATAAAAGCACGTGCTCTGCATATCATATAACGAACAGTTTAATTGATAACTGAGCACGTCATAATTAGTCAATAGCTAAATGGATATGGCGAGCACGGAATTATTTCGATATCTCTACTCGCTCCTCCATTGGGAGGTCACTTTCACGAGGTCTACACCGCACGCCACCACCGTCATATCTCTACACGCTACACGCTCAACACACTCCGCCCGTTCTTTTTACACAATGCGCACCGACAAACCGTCACCGCACCGAGAGCGACCCTCAGCGCACCGCACCGCCACCAAAAATTTTGCGCACCAGCACCGTCACACGCCACCGTAAATATATATATATATAATATTAAATTAATATATATAATAATATATATTATATATAATTATATAATATATATATTATATATATATTAATATAATATTATTATAATATATATATATAATATATAATATATAATATATATAAGATATTATTATTAATATATATATATATATATATATAATTATAAGAGAAAGTACGCTCCCAGAAGAGATGAGATTACCCACCATTGGGCATATATGTACGGAGTCTTAGAATACATTTCATGTCACTCCAGTGCCCATTGTTCTTCCCTTTTGCCCTCATATCCACATTTTTCTTAACATTCGTGAGAGCAAGCTCTCAAACACTAACCTTAAAATAGAAAATAAAAAATGTTGAAAATATAAATGGCAGCCACGCGAATTAGTCTACAGGATAACTCTTTATAGGTGCATTATCACAAAAAATACCCTATAACTTTAACCCTAACTTCATCAGTCACCTAGAAGCCATGAAAGCCTTCGGTAATGAAAGTTTGTGCCGTCAATGAGAATGCATGCTCTGTTATTATTAACGTAATATATATTATGGTCATCATTTTTCATAAAAATTGTGTACCTTCTTCGGAGTTTTATATCTTAAATTTTAATTTTGATTGACATCATCACTCTTATCTCCTAACTAAAACATCATCTCTTAAATTCTTAACTCGAAATTAGGGTTTTGATCGTATTCTGTACTATATCAAACTTCCTTCTGATTGAACTTCTAACTTCTCGTTGTTCAATTTTATCAGTCACGATAAGCTGTTGTGTTTCACAATTAGTTTATACACACTAAATGACTGTTGTTTGGGTAGGGTGCGATGTGCTATTCACGATTCTTTTGATATTCTATTAATCACAAAACTTAGTTGTTATCTAGTATAGCACTTTCTAAGAACTTCATACAACGTCAAGGATCTACTGATCAGTTAACCTTCTACTATTCTTTTAACTGTCTAAATACTATTTAATTGCCTTTGTTTCGAAAGTCGTGAGCGAAGTATCGTTTAAGCAATAACCGAGTAGCTATATGAGAGTGGACGTGTTATCACAAATATTCAAGCTAAGCAACTGTGTGAAACTGATACACATTGAAAGTAAATATGATCGAAACACGTTTTAATACTAGTGAGAGTTATTGAAGTCAGTGAATGCTCAGTGATATGGAACACTAGTTAGTCGATGAGTTAAGAAACATATATGTAATACCCTTGGTATAATTATATATATCGAAACATAGAACATTTGAATAAACCATTGTACTATCAGACACTCGCGCTTCGGGCGCGAGAATATATTGCACACAAAGAGTAAGATGGTCTAACAGAGCATTATCTGAACACTCTCATTACACACGAGTACAAAAAACACATAAGTGAATAATAAAAAATTAAAAATACGGAGTAAAGTGAATAAAGTAGAGATGAGGTAGATGGCAGGAAGAGGTGATGTTCAACAAAATTAAAATTAGATTTAAAACCGAGAAGGTTACACAAATTTATGAAGAAATGGAGACCGTACATCAAAAACAGGCATGCATTTCTTCGATGACACATTAAAGGCACAACAAACTATATATCCAATATACATCACGGAGAGTGCTGAATATCACAAAATATGACTATATTATATTGGAGGATATATAAGTAGATTTAATTAATAATAATTAATGAAAGATAAAGTGTTATTATGTGACAAGCACCACTTAAAGTAAGTTATCTGATAGACTATATCGTGACTGTTTGGCTGCCATATTATAACTTTTATGTTTATTATATATTATATTGATTATTATTATTATTTATTATTATATTATTATAGTATTATTATTATTATAACTTATTTTATTATCTTTTAAAAATTGAGTATAAGTGTATGTAAGTTCTATCGAGAATTGTATATACAAATATATTCAGATTATGAGCTAAAAGGAAAGAAAATTGATGCACTTGGAGTATAGTTGACAATTTAATAATGTCTATTTATCTTAAAACTTCACTTCTACAATATATGACTCAAATATCACTTGAAAACTGTAATGTTGAAATTATCTCATATTATCATTCTTACTGTGAGATAGAGACTAATTTTTCTTATCTCAATATTTATAATAAAATTTAATTTTTCAGATATAATTTAACTATTTTTATGTATTTTTTTTTATTTTTAGATATTTATAAATATAAATAATATGTATATATATATATTATAATATTAATATATATTATATATATATAAGTATATATATAATAATATATTAATATATATATAAATATTATATTAATAATATATATATATATATATATATTATATATATATAATATTAATCCGGTGTGAGCGGTGCGTGGTGCGTCAAAATTTATGGGATTGACTGGAGCGTGCGCTGGGTTCGCTCTCCGTTGCGTGCGTGCACACGAAGTGCGCATGAAAAGAACCGGTGAGTGCATAGGTGGTTGACAGGTAGTGCTAGGTTTAAAGATAGTATTGGAGTTAGTTATATGCTAAACTAGTGAGAACTGAAGTGCGTGCACCTACACCACTCACTGGAATGTTACACACACTGTTGAACTTCACCGACACTCTCAATACTCACACTCACCACATGTTATCGCTCGGCGCTAATCTGATTCTCATTGAAAGCTTTTGTACGACGTGCAAGTTTAGTACCACTATTTATACATATCTTCGTGTTTGTCATTAAAATATTGATAATCGAAGGCACGATCTCATGTATATAGTGATTAAAATAGATTGACTCATCATATATACTCTCACTGCACCTCTCACACTCTCTCTCTCTCTCATCTGACATACTCTCTTTCTCATGCTCTCTCTCATGCGAATATGAAGATTCTGCAAACTCGTTCTTCAATGACAATTGATTTGCGTGTCTTCTATCTCATCACATCTGCCGTCCATACAATCTGCACATGCAATTAATGACTTAAGTCCATTCCAGAGTCCGCTACCTTATTCATCTATGTGCTATATAGAGAAGAGAAGAGAGAGAGAAAGAAGCAATGAATGACCCACGACGAGTATTTGAGGCATGTGTATGAGAAGACGCACGTTGAATATTAATAGAAAATACAACAATATTATAAAGAAAATAGAGAACAGAAAAACTGCTCGAAGAGTTAATAAAATATAAATTAAAAAATATTGATGAGGAGGAGAGAAGTGATAATGTCGATACTGAAGAGAAAGAGCTAAACGTTAATGCAGGCATTATTTAAGAAATATTCATCGATAATCGTATTGTCTGATTAGATTATCGAGACGATATAAGTAATGCACACTCTAGATATATATAGTAGTAGTATATAATGAGATATAATATAATAAATATAGTAAGGTATTGATACAATAAAGAACTGATAATAAATAGGTATATATATATAGATGAGTAATATTTGGAGTTATATTGTTATACGTGTAAAAGGTTAAAATATGATAAATATATTAATAGGTAAGGATATAAGTATAATGAATATATTACAGTATATATATATCGAATACATCATTATTGCGAAAAAAATCATTGACACTCAAATGAGATAGTATTATAAGAACACGAGAAATCACAAAGCTCAGAGAAAAAACCTATTTGATTAAACAGAAGCCAACTATCACGAGCGCTTACCAGGCTCAGTGGGCTCAAATCTATGAAGCGACATGTTAATTTGTAGCTCTACATATGAAAGATAACTGAGAATTAAATTTAAAATAAACGTTATATATATGGCGGGTAATAAACCTCAAGTTAGAGAGTTTCGGACTGTGACAAATTACGAAGAAGTTAGCTCTATCAGGGTTACCCCTATTACCTATATGGGAAAGTCTATATATTGTCATCCAGAAAGGATTGATTTTTAAAATTTATGAGTCTCTAATTTATATATAATTATATTATAAGTTATATATATTCAAAGGCAATACTATAAGAAATATTTATTAAAACATATATATGCTGACGACCTAAAAAAGATTTTTTTGGATCTTACTATCGATTCCGATCATGCACGCCAGTTGGTCCGACTAAGTGACTATGTCATAGAGAGCGAATGCCCAGAGTGTCCCCTTCTTTAGTGATTTGAGTAGTTCTTCTTCTAGAACATATGTAATAAGTACCTTGCCACCTATTAGTCTCATTTGCGTCATTTTTTTACTTATTATAGAGTAATAAAGATAATATAATATAATAATAACGATCAATATATAAAATTTAATAATAATAATTTCTATATATATATATATATATATATGATATATATATATATATATATATATATAATATATATATATATATATATATAATAATATATATATATATTAATATATTATATGATAATATATATATATATATATATTAATATAGATATATATAATATATTTAGACCACTATAAATTAAAAATAGTAAAAGTGAGTTGAGTGATTAAAAACATCTAAAATCAAAGTCAACAAGTGGTTTAAAAAAAGATGAATATATAAGTAGTAAGATATTAAAAACGCCTACTGATCGTAAACCTAAGATAATAACTTCCGATAGCAATAATCTCCTAAGCCCTTAGTGAATGCTACGACTAATATAGTATAGATATGAGATAATAGCAGCATAACACCAAGTAGATGTCTTCATACATTCTTAATTCAGTTACGTATAATATGGGAGCATGGTAAATTTTTATTTAATTTATTTTTATTTTAAATGATTAGACTTAGAAAATAATTATTCGTATGATATTATAATCACTATAATATATCAATAAAAATACATATATAGATAATTATTGAAATTTTTGAGTGAGTATATGTCAAGTTCTTACTCTCTTGAGATATAAAAACGACATTCACATGAGAGATCAGTACTTTAAATGTATTTATCTCTATGTTCTATTGAATAGATTAAATTTTTATTATTATTTATTTCCACTAGATCTTGAGAGATGTTATGACACACGCGTGTCTACTATGAAGTGCACAGGAGAGAGAGAGAGATGAGAGAGTGAAAATATAGACTCACTTAGTTTTATACATACAAGTGCGTGCGTCACGTACTAGTCTTCGTGACTCTTGTGTGTAGTAGTGTGTCTAATTTCTGTCCACCTGGCTATATCAGATATTGAGTCTCTAGTCGTTATACAATATATAACTTCTACGGATAAGTTTAGACACCTATATAGTATTCGTGTAAGCGTCTTTTGAGTTTACTCTCAAATTACTTATCTCAGAGAACTAATATGAGTAGAATCCTTGAAAAATAATATTGAAATGGAAACTTGGTTAATGAATTAAGTCTTTTATTTATATTTTCTATTTGATTTTCAAATTTTAATTATAGTTATATACAGTTTTAAATCACTACACTCATCTAGGGTATATACTCGAGCAGACTATATATTAATACTATTTATTCAAGTATATATATATATAGTATATAATATATATAGTATAGGTGAGGCGGATAGTAGTATATATGATATTATATATATGAGTAGTAGAAAATCAATTATTATAAATATAAAATACATTAGGACACAATAAAAAATCACACATAACTACTACACATAATATATAGGCAAGAATTCTCTCAGGTGAGCGCAGACTGAGGTACTTTAAATAAGAAGTAGAGGAATGAATTATTAAAATATAGATATTAGATGTAATTAAAACATATAGAAATAGTAAGTAGCAAATGTAAGTTTATACCATACAGAACAGGAAGTAGTACTATTATGGAAAGAAAGAGGCCACCACAACGAACAATGAGTTTATTAGGTTATAATAGTTACTATTCACAATATACTCACTAGTACTATACAAATATATAAATTGCATTAGTCACGATGTTAATAGCATGCTAACCCCTTAGTATAATTGCGAGGAGACGAATGAGGTGGAATGGAAGTGCCAACTCCCCTGAGCATCTACCGTTGAAGTACCTATAGAAAAGAGATAAGTGCGCCAACGGTCACGTCGCAGAGATAAAGGTCAAGAGAGTTTGAAAGTGGGGGATTTGTTAGTCTCTTAGCTTTAGACTCAACCCTATCCAATAGAGTGGAGCCGGAGTCCACCCAAATGTGAGAACAGGTACTCCATACAAGGCGAATAAGGCCCTTATATAACTGGAGCAGCTGTGCAGAGAAAAAAAATTCCCTAACCTGAAACAGAACTCCCAGTCTCTTTGAAGCCGCCCTAGCAACCCAATTGAAATATGAGGTTCCAAAACAATTTATTGTTTATGTTAAACCATGAGTTTAATGTTATTCACAGAGAGACGTTAGAACCGTCGAAGAAAAGAGGAAAGTTGGGAGGTGTTTTTGAAGGGAGATGTAAGAAGCAGTTGAGTTTTTAAAGAGTTAATTTTACAAGGTTTGCGTGACCCCACCGGGAACCCATCCAGATCGACAAGATAGAATCGAAAACGTGAAGATTAGAGAGCAATCTAGAAGCAAAAAGAGGTTTTGCAGATTTGAAGTGAGTAGAAGAGGGGAGGAGTCATCGGCATAAGAGTGAAAACGAGTTGGAAGTACAGCTGAGGAGATCGTTGATGGAAAAGTAGAAATAAAGTTGGTAGATAAACAGAACCTTGCGAAACACCACAGTTAACAGGAAAGGAGGAAGAGTCGCTCCATCAACGAGTGCTGATATTGAGCGATTTGAGAGAAACTAGACATAAGTAGCAAAGAGAAGGAGGAAAAACAAAGGAAGGGAGGAGCCTGGAGAGCAGTGACGCGTTCCATACCCGATCAAAAGCTTTCAATATGTCAAGGGCCACACACAAGACTCCCCATGACCCTTAAGGGCAGAAGACCATAAATCAGTTAGATAGGAAAGTATGTCACCAGTTGACCTCGAACGACGAAAGCCATACTGATGATTTGAAAGAAGGTAACGAGACTCCGTATGATCAGGAAATGAGAGTTAAGAAGAGTAAAAGATTTTAGACAGAATACAAGATAAGGCAATAGGGCAAAGATAGTTTGAAGGATCAGAGCGGCTACCTTTTCGGGATCGGTTGGACATATGCGCGCCTCCAACACTGAGGAAAGTATTAGTATTAAACATAGAGAATGGTAATGAAGGAGGATATGTGCCATCTCAGAAGCACACTCCTTCAGCACTTGGGGAGAATGCCATCCGGGCCATAGCCTCCTGGCGTTCATAGGTCTCAGGATCCCATGCACACGATCATGTGTAATCATGTGTAAATAGAAGGATGGAGGAGGGATGCCAGAATCGTCCAGGGTAGAATTAGATGAAAAAGGAGGCCGAAAGATTAATCTTTCAGAACGAGTGTTAGCCCAAGTACCATCAGAACGACTAAGGGAGGAAAGGCAGATTTACAAAAGTATTATATTTATAATAAAATATATTATAGTATTATATATATATTTTATATTATTGGTCAGGAAGTAGTCACATTATATATATTATTATATATTAAATATATTATATATATATATATAAGCGTATATATATACTATATAAGAATATATCACTAAAATAGCTAGTAGTATATATTATGGTTTACTATACCTCCTTTCTATATATTATAATATTAAGTATGAAATGTTAGTACTAGCTTTATATATAGCCTTATATATATATATGTATTCAGTGATATAATATATATATAGTATTTTATAGTATATCCCTATAGTACAATAATACTAGAATTTACTCAGAGCTATACCATAGTGAAATATTATTCGTATTAATAATATGAATTGCTTATTTTATTTATTTTTATATTTTTTAAGTTTTTCTTTAGCCATATTAGGAAATAATGTTTTTATTAATTTTCACACAGTGGTACAAAAAACATTTATGATCGTTAAAGTCTCTAAAATATGAAATAGATAGAGACTCTAAATTCATATTATCTAACAGTTGTCTATGACAGAAGGATTATCAATTAGTTATAGTTGACCACCAACGCGATCTTCAAAACGTATTCACATGTGGAAACCTATAATACGGAAAGCTTTTCGTAAAAACTTTTCCATATAGGAAAGACATAAAAAAAGTGAGCGCAGAAACAAGTATAAGTTCCAAACTTTATTTTGCTAATGAGCATACATTGCTTTTACCCATGCTCTTTTTGCGTAAATTACTATAGGCCCATAGACTTATTGGTCTGATAGTCTTTTGCTACTATTACATGTGGAGAGTCATATGCAGACCTCAGATCCGTAGACATAATGATTTCATGTCACGCATTCATTTACCAGCGTGAGAGAGAGATTAAAATATATGAGCTATATACTCGATGTAATAGCCAAAAAAAAAAATTTAAAAATACACACTAAACAATCAAAGAACTCGTTCTCCCCTACTTACACACGGTGTATATATCTAAATTTATATATACGCTCTACCTAAATAATTTTACTTCGGTGATAGTGTATATATACTATAGGCCGATATAATTAATAACTAAATATATTCATTATTTTTACTTAATTATAATATATTAATCATTAATATATCGTATATATACTAATAATAGTAGTAGATATTATATGTAAGACCAAATAAATCACGCTATAATATATTATATTTATATATATACTACTATACTATACTATACTAATATTATATATATATCCCGATATTATCTAAATTATATTCATAATGTAAATAATAAGATAATATATAAATTATTAGTTATATATAGGCATGGTATTTAGAATGAGTTACTAGCTGGATGAAAAATAGTATTTATAATATATTTTACATGTGCACGGATTGTACGAGTGGAAACACAAGAGGACGGGAGCCTCTTCTCTAAAGAAAAATAAAACGCAAGAAAAGCAACTACTGTATAAAATTAATCAAATTACTAATTGATTTATTACTACTTAAAATAATGCGAGTTTAAAATAGTTTATACGCGAGAAGACGCTGAAATTTTACGATTAATATCATTTAATTTCCACCGAAAGAATTATTTTTCATGAGAGAATCAATTGACAGGAGGAATTTCTGAATTGTGCTCCAAAGATAGAGCACGGTAGATAGTATAATGCTTTCAAACACTGGTTACATGCAAAGCAATATAAGAATATGTTGGATGTCTCTATTTGTACTATTTAACGAGTAGTGATTTTATCACAAGCGGCCTCCTTTCGAAAACGCTCTAAAATACTAACCTGCCTCAAAATTGCAACATGCTACTATGAGGAAGAGTAGAGATGCACGCTTTGCTAGGATATAATATGTAGAAACAAAAAAAAGAAAACTCACACTTATTTTTTCAAATATTTAAGATATAAATAAAATGTAATAACTTTTGTTTCATAATATATAACTTTATAATTAACTGTTCGCTAAATCGATATATTCATGAGTATAAATAACTGAATGTATTTATGGCTCCTCCCCACCTGCATCTAGTTAGTATGAAAAAGAGATACTACCTAAAATACTACACTCATATATATAGTTATTAGTATGGTATTTATTTATATACTATAGTGTTTATTGTAATAAGATCTATACTAACTATATTATAATATGTATATTAATAGATAATTATACTCTGATAGTAATTATATTGAGAATGGTGAGGATAGAATATATAAAGAATATATACTAAGGTCTATATCATGTATAGATATATAATATATATATATATATATATTATATATAATAATATATGTATATATATATATAGAGAGAAGAGAAGAGAAGTCAATAAGATAGGAGTAGAGAGAGATAGAGAAGAAAGATACTAAAAAATTTAACATATATTTTAGTTAAACGTAATTTAGGTATATAAAATATTTTGATCTTATTCTTGGTTCTACATCTTTAGGTTATATTACAAATCTTGTGAAATCCTAGAATTCCCGAAAATTAGTAAATATCTACACATGCCATACAACTACACATATAGTTCTATATATTATGAATAGCTTGAGAAGAGGAGTGATCACTGCTAGATATAAACTAGATGTGGTGTGTAGTGTTTTATTTGTTAATGTAGTGCAAATTTGAAAAAATGATTACTGAAAAAGAAAATGGACATAGTGTTGTCTTATGTACCCAGTGTGTGCGAATTTGCCAGATTTGATATAAAGGATAAAAAAATCTTCATTTTAAATACTGCAAGATCCACGTCCACAATAGAAAGACAAAAGTAAGTATATATATCACCAAAAATCATAGTATGACTAACGAGAAAGTTATTCTGTGCCAGTAAGCAAAGAGCAGATAAGAAGAAGTGATCTCCTTTTCAAGTTAGTCGTTGAGGGTTGTGAGATACGTTTATGTTTATGTCACACATATTATAGGAGTGCACAGAACTTTCATACTACACACATTGTTAGACGGATAATTATATTAAGTAAAATAAAAAGTTTAATAGATTAGAGAGATTAAGTTTTGTTTATGAAAATAGATAATCCCTGGCTTATACTGTAGTTCTCACATACAATAATAAAATAGTTTAATAGTTTTGTGAGAGTATTAGTAGAAGGTTATAGATATTCACATATTCTAGTGATTATCAACACAGCTAATAAGTCACACACGAAACGTATATACCAAAGGTATCTAATTAGATATTAATACCCCCCGCCCTAGCGCCCATCCCCTTACATCTTACTTCGGATACCTAGTTCATTTATCGTAATACAGTACCTGCTCTGAGTACACACAAAAACCAAACGTATCATAACATATACATATATATAATTCCTCATTTGATTTTTAAATAATTTATTATTACAATTTAAACGTTATATCAATATCTCACACAACACACATACATAAGCACGATCTTTATATCTAAACAGTGATAACTTAAAAACTATATGTTAGAACTAAACCCAAATTAAAAGTATTCTTAAGATGATTGATAATACTTGTGATTGTGGATATATATTATATGTTAAAAACCTAAAAATATAATCTTATGATATATCACAAGTATTAATTAAATAATAAATTACAAAAATATACAAATACTAAATTTATTATAGTTTGAAATAATGTTAATAGGAATATAATAATCAAACTAAAGATATATCTTAATATTATTAGTAACGCGTAAAGTTATCAACTAATATAATTCAATCATTTTATATAAATGATAAATATATTATATATTTATATATATTAATAAAAACAACTTTTAAACAATTAAATAATTAATAACATAAATATGCAAAATATATAAGTAATAATACATATAAATTACAAATAGTGAATCAGTTAATGTCTCTTAGAAAAAGTGAGAAAAATTTTTTTAGTTATTAAAATAATAAAAGATCACATATAAGAAGAACCAAACACATAACTAGACTCACAGCACATACGTAACAACTATCAACTTTTCTATGAAAGTGAGATAAACGAAACTAAATGTAAAAATTACACTATATTCTGAGTGTCACTAGCTACACTGAAGTAGAGCATTCGAACTGCACCGATCACGAGATTCCCCGTATCCACACGACCGAGCCCCCTATTACACAAGAGTGATTGTCAATTTCATTCAGATAACCTATTGAAAGTCCTTAAAACCTATGGAAGAATTAGTTATTTATTATATATTATAGTTTTTCACCTGAAGATGGAAATAGTTTAATTTCCGAAACGTTGTGTATATCCAAATGAAGACTT
>JABUQX010079223.1:20000-28411 GCA_015478945.1 Trachelipus rathkii | reverse complement strand
AAATCCATCCCTAAATATCTGAAAACCTTTACTTCTTCCAGTACTACACCTCCTACTCTAATCTCTAACTCCATCCCCTCATCTGTTTCCTCCTCCTCAAACACTAACACTTTACTCTTACCTGGATTTATCTTAAGACCCTTTTGTCCACACACTCTCTCAAACTCCTTCACCAAATACTACAACCCTTCTGAATCCTTCGCCACCAAGGTAGTATCATCCGCAAATAGTATCATGTTCACTTCCCATCTATCACCCCTATCCATCAATTCCACCCCTCTCCCCTCCCTCATCATTCCTCTGCAAACACTCTCCATAAATAAATTGAAAAGCCACGGCGACATTACACATCCTTGTCTCAACCCTCTCTCCACTCCAAACATCTCACTCTCCCCTCCTAATACTCTCACACACATTCTGCTATTCCTATAAAAGGCCCTAATACCTTTACCTAATTTACCCCCTACTCCATGTATATATATATATATATATATATATATATATATATATATATATATATATATATATATATATATATATATATATTATAATATATATATATATAGATAAAAATTATATATAATATTTATATATATATTATATATATATATATATATATATATATATATATATATATATATATATATAGGAGAGGGATATTGGACTAAAATTTAACCGCGACCTTTTTGACCTTTTTTTGACCGCGACCTTTTTGGGCCTTGACCTTTTTGGCCTTGACCTTTTTGGGCAACCTGAATTTTTTTGAGAACCCAAATTTTTTGAGAACCCAAATTTTTTGAGAACCCAAATTTTTTGAGAACCCAAATTTTTTTGAGAACCCTAATTTTTTGCAACCCTTCGAAGAAGGGTTGCGCCAAACGGTTGCGCAGCAACCGTTGTACATGTCCCCCACCCCCTAATTTTTTGAGAACCCTAATTTTTTTAGAACCCTAATTTTTGAGAACCCTATTTTTGAGAACCCTATTGTTTGAGAACCCTAATTTTTTGAGAACCCAAATTTTTGAGAACCATATTTTTTATCCCACCGAGCTTTTTGAGAACCCTATTTTTTTGAGAACCCTAATTTTTTGAGAACCCTAATTTTTGGCCGAACCTAATTTTTTGGCAACCCTAATTTTTCGACCAACCCTTTGGTCTTCCATGGGTCAATTTTGGCCCACCCTATTTTTTGGCCCCCCCTTTAGGGGCTTAGCCCTATTTTTTGATATTTCGGTCACATCTACACACGCGCACGCACACACACACACACACACACACACAACACACACACACACAGACTTACTTACACTCACACACAGATCTACTTACACACACACACACACTCACAGACTTACTTACACTCACACACAGATCTACTTACACACACACAAACACACACACACAGATTTACTTACACACACAGATTTACTTACACTATGACACTTAATACACACTATGGTCACTTATAGCACACGATACAGCGGAGTGACACTTATACAACACATGCAACTATGGACACTTAAATCACCACTTACCTCACTTCATAGACACTTACATTTACCCATAAGACACCTAATCACCGTAAGAAGTATCTCTAGGGATGTTCTATTAGTGTTCTATGAGTATTAGATGAGTGCCAGGTGAGTGCCAGGTGAGTGCCAAGTGAGTGCCAATGAGTGCCAATGAGTGCCAAGTGAGTGCCAATGAGTGCCAAGTGAGTGCCACATAGTGCCAAGTGAGTGCCACATAGTGCCAACTGAGTGCCACTTTTTTCAAGCCTTTTCTAGCCTCCCCTGAGCCTAGAATAGCCCTAATATGGGTGTCTCCCCTAAGGTAATAAAGGTATAGGAATGTCGATTGGTGTATATTACAATCTGTTAGAATGCTTCCTACTATGAGTTATGTATTTTTTATAACACTTATAAGCACTTACACTCGCCATAGACACTTACACTATCCCATATACACTTACACTCACACGCACAGGTACACTTACACTTACACTCACACACTCGAAGCTCAATTTGTTGGTCATTCATTTTTATTTCATATTTGATGAAGTCATCTTTGATACCACCTATATTGATGATTTCATCTTTGATGACTCATCTATTTTGTCTACCTCTAGATTCATAAGCTGCCCACCAGGCCGCAGCATGATCCCACCGCGCGAAGGCCACCCCCGCACCCGCAGGTGCGTCCCGCCGGTACCCGCCCGCCGCGTGCGCTCGTCCCGCAGGCGCCATATCCCCGCTATCCGCCGCGCGTGCGGCCCGCATATGTATGTGATGAACATTGAGATAAATATGTATATAATATATATATATATTATATATATATATATATATTATATATATATATATATATATATATATATATATAATAAAATAGTATTAATATATATATATATATAGTATATATACTATGAGTCATTCATTTTATTTCATACTTAATCATTTTTAATTAAAAACATTTTTCCGCGAACCTAAAACTGTAACTCATCACAGACATCTTTTATATTTTACTTAATCTTTTAATTTGATAAATTTTGTAAAAAATTGTATCTTACCGAGTATTTAATTGATTGTTAATATATAAACATTTTATTTTACTACAACTGTACGATATTTTATTAAAAACATATACATTACATACCTAAAGATAAATCAGTAAATCAATAGAGTGTTACCTAACACCTAAGGGTTTAGTAATGCTTTTGTTTTACTGCTTTACTGCTTTAACTCATGGTTTTCTGCTTTAACTCATATGTTTTAACTGCTTTAACTCACATATTTATTAACTTTAAAATACCTTAAAGCAGTAAATCAGTAAATCAATAGAGGTGTGACCTAACACCAAGGGGGATTAGTATGTTTTGTTTTACTGATACTGCTTTAACTCTTGTTTTACTGTTTTAACTGTTTAACTGCTTTAACTCACATATTTATTAAGAAATTAGCCATTACCTTAAAGCAAGTAAATCAGATAAATCAATAGAGGTGTTACATAGGCAACAAGGGGTTAGTATACTTTTGTTTACTGCTTTACTTGCCTTTAACTCATTTTTCTGCTTTAAACTCATATGTTTTCTGCTTTACTCACATATTATTAAAATTACTTTGGATTTATTTTGACCTTAAAGCAGTAATCATATCAATAGAGGTGTTACATACAACCAATGGGCTTAGTGTTTTACTGCTTTGCTGCTTTAACTCATGTTTTAAACCTGCTTTAACCTCGTATGTTTTTTAACTGCTTTAATCATGTTTTACTGCTGTTAACATCATATTGTTTTACTGGTCCTTTTAACAGTGCATAGGTGTTATTAATCAGAGTTACATACCTTAAGCAAGTAAATCAAGTAAAATCAATAGAGGTGTGACCTAACACCAAGGGGATTAAGTTGCTTTGTTTTACTGCTTATAACTGCTTTAAACTCTTGTTACTGCTTTACTTCATGTTTTACTGCTTTAACTCATATTTTTTACTGCTTTAACTATATGTTTTCCTGCTTTAACTCATATATTTATTAACATTATGTTTTTTATTTTGTTTTAATACTTTTTATTTATTTTATTTATTCTTTTTATTTATATTTTTTTTATTATATTTATATTATTTTTTTATTATTTTTTTAATTTTTTATTTTATACTAGTGTTATTTACTTCATGCCTATTGTTATTATTTAGAATACACATAATAACAAACCTAACATACCACACACACACACACCACACACACTTACACTTAATACCACATTCACTATGAAACTTATACACACATTCACTATGACCTCTTCATTTTCTCCCCATAGACACTTACATTACACTATACCACACGCGGACACAACTTACACCTTATACACACATTCACTATGACACTTACATTTACCCATAGACACTTACATTTACACTTACACACAACACACACACCACACTCACACCAGATTTCTTACACTCAACACAGATTTTACTTACACACGCAGATTTACTTACACTCACACAGATTTACTTACACTCACACACAGATTTACTTACACTCACAAAGATTTACTTACACTCACACACCGATTTACTTACACACACAGATTTACTTACACACACAGATTTACTTACACACACAGAATTTACTTACACTCATCAACACAGATTTATTTACACCACACACAACACACACACACACACCACACACACACACACTCACTTACACATATAACGTATAATTTATTAAAACATTTTATGTTTTAATTAAACACGTACATTTATATTACTCATTCAAATATAACTAAAATTATTTCAAAGTTTCTTAAAACTTCTATAATAAATCAATCATTATCTTTGAACAAAGAATTTATTATTAACTGTTAATACTTTTTGTTTATAAATTTTATAACTATCAAGTTTTAAAATAACTTTTACTAAAATTTTATGAAATTTTATTAAAAACATATATTTTACGTACCTTAAAGCAATAAATCAGTAAATCAGTAAGGTCAGCCCCTAGCACCCCTCTACACCAAGCTATGCCACGTTTTGTTCTATTGACTTACTCTTTACATCATCTTTAGCCATGTAATAAGTATAAAATAACACAATAAGTTCCTCTCTGCTAACATAACATGTATTTTATTAAAAACATTCTAGGTTTTTATTTAAAAATAACCATTATTCACTTACATTTATATTACCGTCGATGTTAACTAAATATTTTCAAAGTTTTTTTAATAATTCGGATTTTCTTTATTATTATCTATGTACATTGACAATCCAACGAGAAAACACAACAACCCGACTCCTTACAGATACGAAACTGACGTGACCTCTCTCTGTAAAATGTGTTGAAATAACTACTCTCTCTGTAAAATTTAGGATAATCCTTTTTGTACCCCGGGGCGATTTAGGCCTATTATCAAGGTCAAAATATATTTCAAACTGACCTTTTCTGTTAAAATGTGGTGCACTTAACTACGTTAAGGCCTAAATTAGGATAAAGCCTTTTTGTATCCCCATGCTTGATTTTAAGCCTAATACCAGTCAAAAGGTAATTCGCAGATAGAACAAGAAATCAATTGTTATTATTATTAATTTTATAAATATATAATTTCAAACTGAAACATGCTGGATCGGTAAGATCCTTTAAGCAAGGTAAGAAGGAAATGTTTTCCTTACTTGGATTGGGTGGAGTAATCCTTATCTCTATATGAACTCGTAGATTGGTCGAGAATTATTTTATCGTCTTTTGAAAAATTAACTTTGTTCTTTAAACTTGTTTTTGAGCAGGTGTGTTTTATTATCTTTTAGACCCAAACAAACTCATTTTAAAATCATAGTCATTTTAGCTGTTAAGCTGTGCACAAGTTATCCTGTTTGTATTTAAGTGTTTTTATTTTTACAAGTGTATTATCATATATTAAATAATAAATAACTTACATTGAGATAATTATTAATTTCACTAGAATAGATAATAATTGAATTCACTAGATTGTATAGTAGATCAACGTGAAGCAAACGCCAAGAGGCGCCCGCAGAGCGCGCCCGGTGCGGAACGACGCATGAACACCGCCGGTGTAAATATTACTACGCGGTCGCGAAATATTTTCTTTATATCAGCCGTTGTGAAACTTTAATTTACATCAATTTTGGTTTTTCAAAATATACCGTTTCCCATATATTATGATCGTTTTCATTTTATTGTCTACTGAACATTCTTATTTTATTTATAGGAAAATACCATTCACTGGTAAGTTTCTTGAAAAATATATTTTGTTTTGTAGAAAAGCAGTTTGTTTTATTTATCCTAAAGTTATATATAAGTCCTTGAGGGAAATAGAACAAATAGTCCGGATGTGACGTAGGCCATGTTCCTCTCTGTGGTATGCCTTTAAGATCTTATTACTTTAAGGAATGTAAAACAAGTTTTATATGCCTTAAAGCTACACCTATATACGACGTAGAGTTAATGTATAGAAGTTGTCCATACCCTCCCTTTTCAAGGTATGTCTTTACGGTTTTAATCTTCTCTATGTATAAGTTATGAAAAAAGTTGTTTAATCTAAAATATTATTACTATATTACAATCTCAGTTAAATATACATGCATAATAAACTTCCCCTCATTGTACAAACCGTAATTTCTCTTTATGGATTTCCAGTATTGGTATCATTATACTTCAAAATTACATCGAAGTATGTAAGTTCATAACCTCTTCTACATCAGATGTTGTATGCCTTCGGTAACCATCGAGAATACCTCCCTTGGTTTGTAATAAACACTGATATACCAGGACTTTAAATAAACTAATGTGCTTGAACACATGTTATAAGGTTCGTAAATATACCTTGATACAGACGATACACACACAAACTAATATTATACATACTGAATGGGCCGGTGTCCAAAAGATATCATCCTTTAGGATGTATGCCCTACCACTTTGAAATACAACGCGCCATATTTTCGCGACCGCGTAGTAATATTACGCCGGCGGGTTCATGCGTCGGTTCCGCACCGGGTCGCGCTTGCGGGTGCTCTTGCGTTTTGCTTCACGTGATCTACTATAAATCTAGTGAATTAATTATTATCTATTCTAGTGAAATTAATAATTATTCCTCAATGTAAGTATTTATTATAAATATGATATACACTTAGTAAATAAAACACTTTTATACAAATCAGATAACTTGTGCACAGCTTAACAGATAAAATGACTATGATTTTAAAATGAGTTTGGGTCCTAAAAGATAATAAAACACAACTGCTCAAATATAAGTTTAAAGAACAAAGTTAATTTTCAAAAGACGATAAAATAATTCTCGACCAATCACATACGAGGTCATATAGAGATAAGGATTACTCCGACCAATCACAAGTAAGGAAAACAATTCCTTTTTACCTGCAAAGGATCTTAACGATCCAGCATGTTTCAGTTTGAAATATATTTATAAAAATAATAAATAATAACAATGAATTTCTTGTCTATACTGTAATTACCTTTTGACCTGGTATTTAGGCTAAATCAGCCATGGGAATAAAAAAGGCTTTCTAAATTTAGGCCTAAAATTTAGGCCTAAATAGTTATTGCACCACATTTTACGAAAAAGGTCAGTTTGAAATATATTTGACCTGGTATAGGCCTAAATCGCCCCGGGGTACAAAAGGATTATCCTAATTTAGGGCTAAAGTAGTTATTTCAACATTTACAGAGAGAGGTCAGTTTCGTAACTGTAAGGAGGGCGGGTTGTTGTGTTTTCTCGCTGATGGATTGTCAATGTACATAATAATAATAAAGAAAATCGGAATTATTTTAAAAAAAACTTTGAAAATATTTTTAGTTAACATCGATCGATAATAAAAATGTAAGTGAATAATTGTTTTTTTTAAATAAAAACCTAGAATGATTTTAATAAATACATGTTATGTTAGTAAAGAAGAACTTTTTTTTTTTATTTTTATACTTATTACATGGCTAAAGATGATGTAAAGCAGTAAGTCAATAGAACAAAACGTGGCATACTTGGTGTAGAGGGGTGGCTAGGGGCTGAACCTTTACTGATTTACTGATTTATTGCTTTAAGTTACGTAAAATATATGTTTTAATAAAATTTTAAAAATTTTGTAAAAGTTATTTATAAACAAAAGTATTAACAGTTAATAATAAATTCTTTGGTCAAAGATAATGATTGATTTTTTTTATATAAGTTTTAAGAAACTTTGAAATATATTTTAGTTATATTTAAATGAGTAATATAAATGTACGTGTTTAATTAAAACATAAAAAATGTTTTAATAAAAATTATACGTTAGTATGTGTAAGTGAAGTGTGGCGTGTGTGTGTGGTGTGTGTGTGTGTGTGTGTGTAAATCTGTGTGTGAGTGTAAGTAAAATCTGTGTGTGTAAGTAATTCTGTGTAGTGTTAGTAAATCTGTGTGTGAGTGTAAGTAAATATGTGTGTGTGTATGAATATCTGTGTGTGAGTGTAAATAAATCTGTGTGAGTTTAAGTAAATCTGCGTGTTTAAGTAAATCTGTGTGTGAAGTGTACGTAAATCTGTGTGTGAGTGTGTGTGTGGTGTGTGTAAGTGTAAAATGTAAGTTCCCTATGGGTAAGATGTTAAGTGTCATAGTTGAATGTGTGTATAAGTGTCATAGTAAATGTGTGTATAAGTGTAAGTGTGTCCGCGTGTGTTAAGTGTAAATGTAAGTGTCTATGGGAAATGTAAGTTTCATAGTGAATGTGTGTATAAGTGTCATAGTGAATGTGTGTATAAGTGTAAGTGTGTGTGTGTGTGTGTGTGTGTGTGTGTGTGTGTGTGTGTGTGTGTGTGTGTGTGTGTGTATGTGTGTTCTAAATAATAACAATAGGCATGAAGTAAATAACACTAAGTATAATAATAAAAATAAAAATAAAATAAT
>JABUQX010079223.1:5000-7500 GCA_015478945.1 Trachelipus rathkii | reverse complement strand
ATATCATATAACCATATAAACTCTTATCGATTTAAAGGCTGCTTTCAACGCTCACTTGATTTTCATATATATATATATATATATATAATAATAATATATATATTATAAAAATAATATATATATATATATATATATATATATATATATATATATATATATATATATAATAATAGCAGCAATAATATACATATATATATATAATATGCTATATATATATATATATATATATATATACTATAACATGTTATATATATATATAGGCACTTATCCTTTAAAGGGAAGTTACATAAAAAGTCATGAAATCGCAAATCACAGAATCCTACTTGTGCAACCCTGCAGTGTCGCCCGTGGTGTAAAACTCAAAGACGGAATAGTTTGCCACATGTTGCTTTATTTTATCATGTTAATTTTATATGTTAATTTTTAAAAAAAATTTTAATTATTATTTTTAAGGGCTCGAGCCGACGGTGGGACGGGGACGAGGAAGTCCCCGTCGTCCGCTGAAGGCAGAGACTGACTCGTTCAAATCTTTGCGATTTAACAATATCTTGGGTATTCCCTTTAGTTAAAAAAAAAACTTATTGGCAAGTTGACGCACTATTGCCCTGAAATAATCGAAAAAATCGATTACTTCGTTTGTTCGATATATCGGTTAACTTCCTTTTAAGGACAAAGTTCTATATATATATATATATATATATATATATATATATATATATATATATATAATAACTTTATATATATAATATGTATATAATAATAATATATATAATATCATATATATATATAATATGACTGACTATAATAATGTATATATATATAATATAATATATAATATATAACAATAATAATATGTATAACCAACCTTATATGTATGTAATAGCAACAATAACTAATAGCCAGCCAACCTTTGCTGCTGCTGTATAACATGTATATATGTATATTTACGTATAAACAACTCATATGTATATATGTATATATGTATATAATATATACTATATATATATATATATATATAGTATATATATATATATATATATATATATATATGTTATATGGAGTCTCTGTGTATCTGTGTGTGTGTGCTTGTCGGAGTGTGTGTGAGAGAGAAGGAATGTTTCTGTGTGTATGAGTAAAGATGAAGCCATATTATTAGGAAAATATTATAATGAAAACCTTGAGTAAATTTTGTCATACAATAATACTCTTTTGACTCTGTCTTTGCATTGTCCTTTCTTATTTAAAGCTTAGATGGATAATAAAAAGAATAATAAGAATAAAAGAATTCTTTTCGTTGGCAAGATGCATAACAGAATACTGCCTAAATGAGTCGTATGCGGATTATGAGAGAGAGAGAGAGAGAGAGAGAGAGAGAGAGAGAGAGAGAGAGAGAGAGAGAGAGAGAGAGAGAGAGAGAGAGAGAGAGAGAGAGAGAGAGAGAGAGAGAGAGAGAGAGAGAGAGAGAGAGAGCAAATAAAATGAGAAAGTGTCGCTTGCAGGGACATGCAGAAACTAAGAACGCTTTAAATGAGACAAATAAAACTAAATAGGAGTCATTAAAAAGAATGAAAATTTTTACAATAAGGAAGCATAATTAGGAAAAACTATTCAGTGGTGGAGTCAACGGAAGTTATAAAGTGTTGTTAGATGAAATGAGTTGTAGAAAATAAAAATGAGGTGAATATGTTTTATAAATCCTCTAATAATAAAATGAATTTAAAAATTTGGAAATATTTGCTTCTTAGAAAAGTTTCTTAGAAAGATTTAAGGATGAGTGGAACCAAGGTACAATTTTCCATTTGAAAAAAAAGTCGATATTACATTTTTCTTCTATTTACTATTGTTTTATGATCTTTCTGCTAATATTTCATTAAAAAAGAAATACGATTTGTAGAAAGAATTTAAAGAGATTATTTCTGGTTTCTAATTTTCTCAGACTCTTCAAGTTGATGGTAATGGCTTTCCATGCCCTTATTTAGACACCGAGCAAAGAAGAAATTAAAATAAAACAAAATATTTGAAATTAAAAATAATTTCTCATAATATAAATGATTGTGTGTGAATGTTAAAGTAGAAGATGAGTGAGAATAGGAAAAAAGATAGAAAGAAAAGTAAACATAATATAAAATAAATACATAGAAATAAAGCAAAATATAAAAATTATATAAATAAAATAAGGAAAATTTGAAAAGTATTGAAAATATTATTGAATATGAAATATTTTGTCAGTATTGAAATAAGAAAAAAAAACGTGGGAAAGGAAAAATATGTGATAAATAAAAGGTTAGAAGAAGAAAAATATAGAATTTAAGAAATAAAAAAAGACAAATTGGTATTAGTTGTACTAATAAATTGCATCTCTCAGTGGGAAGAGAAAGAAAATATGGTAGCAATGAAGGATAATCTTTGCCTTGTAGTAGGACCCTGCTTTGAAGGAAAGTCCCTGCCCTTTATTACCATTCGAAGAACACCATCATTTGATTTAGCATGTATAAAAATC
>JABUQX010079222.1:0-15597 GCA_015478945.1 Trachelipus rathkii | reverse complement strand
TATATATATATATATATATATATATATATATATATATATATATATATATATATATATATATATATATATATATTATATTGGTATATTCATAAATATATCACATTTTATGATCACTTTTTAATTATAACATTATATTTAAATGAATATACTTTAAAAAAGTAATCATTATTCTAGTAATTTAAATTGATAATCAAAGTCTCATTTGTGATTTTTTTTTTTCAATTAAAATTACCTTTACATTTCTCCAATCATTTATATTACATTATTAGAATGTGTCCTACTACCCAACTAATTTCAATTCAAATTTAGCAATCCCCTTTGTAAACATTAATTTTGAAGGAGTTTGACAGATATTTTTGAATTTCCGGAGAAACAAGAAAATTCTTGAAGTCGACTAAAAATACCGGATTGCCACATATATTATAAGTTAGACAAACCTAATTGGGAAATCGATTTAAAACAATTTAATCAAGCGAACTTAAACGAGTGACAAATATCGAGAATAAAGTTTTATCTTTAATTCAAATTCCTTAATATATATATATATATATATATATATATATATATATATATATATATATATATATATATATATATATATATATATATATATATATATATATATATATATGTATAAATATATATATATATATATATATATATATATATATTATATATATATATATATATATATATATTATTATATATATATATATATATATATATATATATATATATATATACATACATATATATTATTATATATATAGTATATATATATAGTGAAGTATATATATATGTTAGTTATTGTTATATATATATAAATATAAATATGTATATAGACACATCTCGATATATATATATATATATATATATATATATATATATATATATATATATATATTTTACATGATACCAACCCACTTACGGGCAATGCCCTTTTCAAAAAATAAAAAATAAAATGTAATAAAATAAATAAACAAACAAATAAAACATTACAAAATATAAAAATTAAAATAAATGGAGTAGAAAATGAATCCTTGTCTAACGCAATTTCTTCAGGTGGGCGCAGACGCGGGACTTAAATAGAGGAAGATTAAATATTGCGGGGAAAAATAAAAGAAGGCAAGGAGTCCACCAAACAGATGTGGCTGAAGAAGGAGGTGTCACAACGAGTGATCCCGAATCTCCAATATTCACACAATTTTCATGAGAGAACAAGTAACCTCTTGTGTTACGAGGGCGACGCAGTGGTGGAGGAATGCGAGAGGTCACCTCTCGAGCACCGCCGTTGTAATACCTATAGAAAGAGATAAGGCACCAACGTCAAGTCGCGGAGAAAGAGGGTCAGCGAGTCAGAGAGATGGGACAGTTTATAAGCCTCTTAGCCTTGGGGCTTCAACTCTATCCAAAAGGAGGTGGAACCGGATCCACTCCAAATGTGGGAAACAGTATTCCATACAGGGGTGAATGAGACCTTATATAACTGGAGTATCTGAGCAGAAGAAAATTCACGCAATCTGAAACAGAATTCCCAGCTTTTTTGGAGGCCATTTTAGCAACCGATGTGGGATGTGAGGTCTCCAAGACAATTCACTATTTATGTTTAGTCCTAGAATGTTTATGTTGTTTACGGGTAAGACATTAGAGCCATCAAAGAGGATGGGAAAGTTGGGAGGTATTTTAGAGATGGAGATATAAAGAAGTTGAGTTTTCAAAGAGTTGAACTTCACAAGATTACGGTTACCCCACTGAGAACTCCATTGTGGCAAGAATTGAATCAGAAAGCCAAAGTGGCAACCCTAGATACAAACGAGGGAGCACAATTAAATGAGTGGAAGAATGGAGAGAGTTGAGTCATCGGTACAAGAATGAACAAAGTTAAGAAGTGCAGCTAGGGAGATCGTTGATGAAAAGTAGGAATAAAGTTGGAGATAAAACAGAACCCTGAGGAACACCACAATTAATAAGAAGGAGGAAGAGGTTGCTCCATCAACACGAGCTGAGTTAATAACCGGATGCTCTAACCACTAGGCCATCCACGTTCCCAATAAAGAACGTTTCAAGCGTAGTTTTTTTTAAAACCCGGTTTTCATCCCATAATTGCTTGAGTACTCAAAGTGCCTGGCGTAATTATGGATGAGAAAACCAGGTTTTAAACTGTTACAGCTCTTTTGGGTATTTGTGGCCTTAGTGGTTAGAGCATCCGGCCATTGATAACTCCGACGCGGAGTAGAATGTTTGAATCCCGCTGATAGAGTAAAATTCCTGTGACTCATTCACAAATGAATGAGTCAGCCAGGAGATTTTACACTTCATCAGAGGGATTCGAACATTGACCCGCGTCGAGTTAATGGGGCCAACCGGATGCTCTAAACCACTAGGCCATCCACAGTCCCCAAAAAAGAACGCTTCAAGCGTAGTTTTTAAAGCACCCGGTTTTTTCATCCCATATATATATATATATATATATATATATATATATAGTTATATATATACCTATACATACGTTTATAACTAAATATACATTGTTATATTATATATATATATATATATATATATATATATATATATATATATATATATATATATATATATATATATATCTCACTTTTTATATATATTATTATATATATATATATATATATATTACATATATTAGTTATATATATATATATATTATTAGTTATTATATATATATATATATATATATATATATACTTTTAGTGGTGGGAGCCAGACCGTTACTACGTTACTAACGAAGTTACATTTTTCTGCAGCGGAGTAACGGACTCATTGCTTTTCTTTTTTTGCAACGGATTTTAGAAATCGTTGATTTTATTGTCGTTTCAAGCCAGTTCTCCTCTACTTCATATTCGGTCCGATATATATATATATATATTGTTATTATTATATATATATATATATATATATATATTATTATATATATATATATATATATATATATATATATATATATATATATATATATATATATATATATATATATATATATATATATATATATATATATATATTTATATATTTTTCCCCCTGACCCACCTTATTGGTGGGGTCTCAGGTAAAAGCATTGGGAATAATAATGCGCAATCTGCTGCTTCAGAATTTTATTATACAAATCATCAACTGGGAGTTTAGTTACAACGCTATGTTCAATAAAGTAATCCTAGTAATAGGTGCCTAAAACAAAATAAAAATAATAAATAAAAAATCCCAAAGTGGGCAGACATATATAAATACATCTTAATATTTTGTGAAAAAGATTATTAAATATATGACATGAAATATGACACTGTTAAGTTAAAAATTAGTGTCTTTTCTTGATGACGAAATACATGAATTTCAAATAAAAGATAAAACAAATTTTCTTCAAAGAAAAAAAAATATTGACACTTTGAATTGAATTAAAGATTAAAATGAAACAAAAATCTCTTCTTGGTCCGATGCAAATTAATAAAATGAGTTTAGTAAAAACAATAAAAAAAATGGAGCCAAGATAATAAAATATTTGTACAACTAAAAATAAATTGTAAAGCGAGTCTAATACTGGTGGTTGAAGTGTAGAGTGTAGATGGAAGTGTATGTTATATTATATGTTTAAAAGTAATTCCAATGGCAAGTGGTATATTAAAAAAAAAAACAAAAACGAAAGTGAGTAGCTTAAAAAAAATGACAAAAAAAAGGGAGGGAATTAGCGAAATAATTTTTTGGGGGCGCAAGGATGTTTAAAGTTGTGAAAAAATTATAAAAAAAATATGAAACTAAAATAACTGAATAAAAATATACAAGCGAGGGTCCAGGATCGTGTGCAATAATTAATTGTCTTCATTATTATTATTATTATTATTATTATTATTATTATTATTATTATTATTATTATTATTATTATTATTATTATTATTATTATTATTATTATTATTATTATTATTATTATTATTATTATTATTATTATTATTAATATTATTATTATTATTATTATTATTATTATTATTATTATTATTATTATTATTATTATTATTATTATTATTATTATTATTATTATTATTATTATTATTATTATTATTATTATTATTATTATTATTATTATTATTATTATTATTATTATTATTATTATTATTATTATTATTATTATTATTATTATTATTATTATTATTATTATTATTATTATTTTTATTTGTGGGAAGAAGGAAGTTATCAATTTTGTGGCTCTTATGGCTATTATTATTAAGGGCCTCACTCGCAAAACTATACGGGAAATATCACGCACAAAAGATAATAAGAAAAGCCAGGAAATATTTACCACCAAAAAAAAAGACTTTTCATTAATAGTTTGGATAAGAGTTGAAAGGATGAGCTTGGTAAGACGATAGCACAGGGGAAGAAAATACCGATATAAATTGACATAAGAGTAGAGTGAAAATTAGTTGGTCACTAATAAAGTGAGACAGTGCAAAAATAAATGCAATTAAGTGGAAAAAAATTTTTTTTCTGGCATGAATTGGAGGCGACACAATTTATATTCACTTTGGAAATGAAGCTCGTGAGGGAGTTTATTCAAATTGCTGGGGAAAACACAAAATGAAGAAAACTATAAAAAAAAAAATTTGGTTAAATTAAAATCAAATTCTCACTGTTAAAAAAAATTTAAATAAAGGAAATAAATCTTTAAAATAAAAAAAATAAAAAAGGAAAATTGAGAAAAATCAAATATTCCGACGGGATAATATGGTAGATGAATTTTCTAAAAATACTAAAACTGATAAACTATAATCTTTACGGGTGAATGTAAATGTTTTTTTTTTTGTGTGGAAGAATAAATTGGGGAAAAAATCAAATAAATATAGGCTTACCAGAAATCACTAAGAGGACACGAAATTATAATAGAACTTGTCAGTACCATTTGAAGAGTCAGAATGATATTGGGAAATCTAAAGGAATTACTCTTGGGGCGGGGAAGGGCGAAGGAGGGGGGGAGATTAATCTGGGACTTGAGTTCTTAGATATGAGTGATTATGAAAAAAATAAGATAGTCTGAAGCAAATAACAAATTTAATAAATGCGGACTTTGGATGTGTGATAAACCATTTTGAGCCTAAGAGAGAGAGAAAAAATTGAAGAAAGAAAATAAAGTGATTGAAAAGTTTATCTGAAGAGATAAAACTGATAAGGAGAGAGAAAATATATCTCTTTTCTGTCTCCTTAATTTGATTTAACAGAGGATCCTGTTAAAGAGTTCCCCTGCCAGTGAAAAGAAAAGGTAATTGAATTATGCAATTGTTGCAGGAGGATTTGAATATGTGGGTTCTAGTCCAGGATAAATAGAAGAAGTTGGCTTAGGTTCAGGTATAGGTGCACGTTGGACCAAGGTATACTGGATACTAGGGACGGCAGCAGAAGGTGCCGAGGTTACTGGAGTAGGACGGAGTTTAAAATAAACAAATCCGGTTCCTAAGATGCTTAATCTGGTGGCAACAATAGAGAAATCCGAATATAGAAAAAGAATGGATATTTATATATTTTCTGGGTTGGTAAAGTTTGGTTGATTATGTCTAGTGAATCATCCCACTGGGGGTGTAATGGTTTTACTTTCAACCTGGAAGTCCGAGAAGTGACATTAGGGATAAACTTTTGATGAAAAAGTGGATATTCAGGAAGTTTCGGATCTTTTGCAATCCAACTTGTTTGGACGGAAGAATGGGAAGGATATCTGAAGGTGTATTTTTCTGATACAAATGTGCATCCTTGTGGGAGAAGGAAAATATTACTGGTAATTAGTTTGGGTTGACTTTTGGGACAGGAGATTGAAGCTACGACATTGGAAGAGAAAGTGAGTAGAGTTTGATTTCCGGCTTCTAGAGTATAGGGTGTTTGTAAGGATAAGGATTATACTTGCAATGAATGGTGTTGTTTATTGCAAAATTGGGAATAGAGTACAAGCGTTATAGATTTCCCTTGGTAACTGGATTGAGGAGAAACCAAAAGTAAGGAAAATTTGAAAGTTGTATATGACCTAGGGAGTCTCTTTGGAAAAAAGAAATTTAGTTGAGAGGGGGTGGTATTATAGGTTAAAAAAAAGTAGAGTAGTATGAATAAGAAGTTAGTTTGGAGAACATTAGAGAGTTTCGTTTGAGAAGGAATCAAATGCATAATGAGAAACTAGATGCTAACAATTTATCTGTGTACAGAGCTTACTGTAAGTGTTCAAGTGTAAGATGTATGCAATAGCATTAATAATTTGTGCATTTTTATTCTTGATATATTTGGTTACAATGGGAGGCAAAGGAAAAGAATATGGTTTAATAAATGTGTTTAATGAAAATGCTCGAGTGCTGAGGGATTAAATTTTAGTGAAAATCTGTCTCCGTGTTTGACCTTGCAAAAATTGAAATCAATTTAAGTTATCTGTTAGTAATTACATTAAATTTCATAAATAAATAGATATTTGATTTTACTAATAATAAAATTAAAAAAATATATGGGGAAGCAAAAATTACATTTGTTCTATTTAAAAATTTTCTTGTGTTTAGCTTTGCTATTTCTTGGATTAATTCTATAGAGGAGTTGGATGAATTTATATATTTTGTTAAAGTATTAGTATTTTGATATTTTGTTTTCTAATTTCAGGGAGAAGATTGTTAATATCAAGGTAAAGAAGAGGATCCAATTTCTCAACATCTTGTTTGTGAAGATAGGGAAGAGAAAAAAAAAATATGAGAAAAGGGTTGTATATTGGATTAATATGCAAATAAAATTTGAAATTTAGTGATCTTACCATTAATTTGTTATAAACTTTTCTTTTTAATATTATTTAATGAAAATGTGTATACAGTTTCATATTGTACATGTTTCAAATGTCTTTTCTAATATGTCTTTATTTTTACATTGATGTAAATAGATGTAATAAAGAGTCGGTCCGTGGCACTTTAAAAAAAGAAAATTTTAACAATGCAAAAGTGCTTGTGAAAATGTACAAATGTTTCTGTGGGAGGAAGGAAGAATAGAAGGATAAATAGATGGTATAAATGAATCTGTGTGATGTGAGATCGCGTTGATGTGAGTGTGGGTTGTGGACTGGAATGTGTTTTGTTACAATGATAAGTCTCTTAAAGAAGGAGGTATTATTGTGGTTAATGTCCATGTGTTGAGAGTGAAAGGTATTGGAAAATGCAATGAATGTGGTTTTAAAAGTAGGATGTTTGTGTAAGTTTCTTTAAGTGTGTTCAACATCATAATGTGAGTGTTCTTTTGAGTTTATACACATATGAAAATGAGGTGCGTATGGAAAGTTACAGTCTTAACTCTGTGAAGAACGTTAACATGATCTAAGAGTGTGGAAGTTTCTGTTGTGAGAGAAAGGAGAAAGCTAATTTTGTGTAGAATGGGTTGAGAAGATATGAATTGCGAAGAGGATGGATGGAAAGTTTTGATCTAGCGAGAGAAAGGAAAAAGTAAGAATCAGAATGCGAAAGGCACGTAGGTGCGGTGGAAGTATTATTTGGAAAAGCGGAGAAGTGAGAAATTAGAAAAAGAGATGTGACAAGTGTGGCGTGTGAAAATATGAGGCAAGATTTTTCTTATGAAATGGAAAATTAAGAGAAAACTCGTGGAGAAGTAGGTTGAGGAGGGATCAACATATGATCATTAAAGAAAACTGGTGGGGTGGTTGACCACCATAGAGAGCGCGAAAGTGGTTCCCTGAGAATGAGGTTATTATGTAAGATGTGCATTATTATGCAAAGAAAGAGGTTGAGATCCTAATGAAAATTTCAAAGGAGGAGAAGAAGTTAAAGCTTTAATGAGTGTTGAGAAAGACTCAATGTTATATGGAGCCTTAAACGCTAAATCTAGAGCTTTACTTTGTGATTGTGATAAACATTGGTCTTTAATGCGAACTGGAGGAAAATAAAGAGCATGCTGAAGGGTAGAAAGAGTTCGCCCTTTATCGGTGGGCATTGGAAAGAAAGATATAATCACTAGAGAATTATTAAAGGTGAGGCAGTGTTATGAGCATGGCTACTATCCCATCTAAAAGCGTTTGTGCAACTATCTATCTTATTGGGGAATAGAGCCTTGGCATTTGCTTTGCCATTTCCATTTTTTCCAATATTAACACTACCCAAATTTAAGTTCCCGCTATGAGCGTTCACGTTGCCAATATCTAAATCATCTATATCAATGCAAGCCTCAGTGTTGCCTACAGCATGAGGAGGAGAGTCCCCTATAAGTTTCCCATTTAATAAATATTCCTGATAACGCATGCTACTTTCATGACAAACCATAGCTAATTTTGAATTGAAATTTGCGATACCATTTTCAGTCTCAGTCATGCTAACCAATCTGTTTGGTATAAGAGAATTTTCTACCCAATGAATATCATGCTTTAAATGAGTGTTAAAATCCCTATCGAAGCGTACTTTATGAGCTAAACTATTAGAAAAAGTATGAGAGTGATTTGGAGTATTAACCTTACATTTGTCATGCAAAAAGCTTTTAACCCCATTTGAATTTATATTATTAAGAGAAATAGGTTTAGCGCATGCATTAAAGCTATCTTCGACAAGTGTGACAGTTATTGAGCTGCGAACATTGCGAGTCCCACTGGGGGGATGTGCGTAAGGTGTGGGGGCGTCCCTGGATTTCATGAGTAAAGGAGAAGGTCTTCTCCAGTTACTGACAAGATATTCTCTATTAGCGAAATGAAAGAAGGATTTGTGGGCCCCCTGTGTCTGAATATCTTTAGAAGGAATTTTACCACCGTGGAAGCGAGAATTTTGTGGAGAGTGTCCATAAGGAGAAAAACATTGAAAATGCCTATCTTGGGTAAAATGTTGTAGATTTTTCCGGTGATAACAGGTGTGTGGAGTTTCAAAAGGTTTGCGAGGAAAGGAGGAGAGAGTGTGATACCCCATATGTGTACGGTTTCGAAACCGATTGTTCCTGAGCTCTTCAAAAAATCGTTGTCGCAAAGTTGAATTTGCAACGTTGTTATCGGCATGCGAGTGTTTCTTTTGTACATTGGCGTTGACCGGAGAAAGCGCATTACCAGGTAATTGTTGAGAAGTAGGTAATATCGCTTCATTAAAATTGACAAAAGAATCAGAAAAAGAAACCATAGAATTAGGGTGAGTGCCCTGCGATACATTTTGATCACTGAGATTGGAGGTTTTTGAAGATTACAAGTCATGTTGAGAGAAAATAGTTAATTTGGGAGATAGACTTAAAGTACTAATCAAATATTCAAAAGAGTGAGAGTTATTAAAAAAGAGGTAGAAGGAAGTAAATCATGCGAAGAGTTAGGAGAAATATTCCCTAATAAATTATTCCTATATAAATCGTTATTAATAGGTTTTTCATACAAATCATTATTGTGATTAGAGTATAAGATATTACTGTTGTCAGTGTCCGCGTAAGCGTTTCTTCTACTTATTTCGTCATATCTCTTAACTAATCCTTTCCGTCTGTAAATATTGAAAGTGTGTCTTACACCTTCATTTCTATGCTTTATATCTACAAGCGCCTCAATATTTGCCATATCATGTCCATGAGGACCTTCTGGCATATCTAATCTTACCTCCTTGCTGCTTTTCACCTCAACATCTGGTCTCACCTGTCTGTCATATGCTAAGCTCATTCTATTACTGTGCAAGTGCTCTATAGGCGCGAGAGCCATCTGCTTTCCAAATGTGTTTGTGGAACTACCACTAATACTATCACTGCTAACATATAATATACCTGTCTCAATTTTCATTTTATCTTCTACTACTGATACATCGCGTGGGATATCATATAAAGAAAAAGAATTGATACTCCTACCTTCCAATTTAACATCATCTGCAAACTCCATATCTAAAGTTACATGTGACTTATCCTCAAATCCAATTTCACCATTGATAACGTCCCCAACTTCGACTGCTCTTGAGCACTCAATACCAACTTGCAACTGCTGCATATACACCATGCCGTTGGAGTTGAATTTTGCCCCTCTGCTGTCAGCTTGTGCAACTGCTGTGCCTCGCGAATCTGTTGTAGAATCATCACTAATCTGCAAATTTTTAATAAAATATTGGGAAGATAAAGGAGTTTTGGTAAGAAGAATCCATATTACACTTTTCCAATCGAAAATGCGTAATATGGTCTTGCGTTATTTCTACTGCTTTTACATTTTCGTGCTTAAATTGTGCCTTCTCTGGAAATTGTGAATGCTCATTAGGAGTGGACATTTGGTTTTCCAGAGGCATATTGAAACTCTGCGTCATATCTACTTTTCCATCAATACCGGACTCGGCTGAGTCATTAAAACCTAACTCTGAAAAATACGTATTAGCGCTATAAATTTTATCATTTTGACTAGTAAGGCGTGCATGAGAGTTATTTATAAATTTAAAATTATTATCATTAGTTAAAAAGGACTCATTTAGGGACCAATCCAAATTAATATTAGAGAAAATAACCTTGCTATCGGAAGCGAAATGTGTAGAAAGTGTGTTTACAGTAGCGACATGTTCAATATCATTTTGAATAATAACATCATTACAAAAATTATTTGTTTGTGTGGAAGTGTTTTTATCATTAATATTTGTGAGACATTGTGGATTAATATTATTTTTACATAAAGAAGTCTTAAAATTTGAGCACTCTGATGGAAACATAACATCATCAGTAGCTTCTCTAAACATGCAAGAGAACTGGTTAGCGGCGTGAGAGACATTCATAGCTGCCGCTACCGAACCATGAGAGACGGTTGTAGAGTCGATTTCATTCATAGCTGTTTGAGAAGTCCCTTGAGAAGTGGCTTCAGAAAGAACATTAAAATAATTCCCATCAAAAACTTCATGTGAAATATTGTCTAAAACCTTATTATTGTATGAGTTAACATAAGCAAAAGTTTCCATATCATTTTTAGGTACAAACTTTTCCTCAACCAAATTATGCGAAGCTTTATTTAAAATATCAATTTGAGCGGTGGGGCTCGTGCTAGCATGTTGATATTGGCTATCAAATTCCTTAATGGAAGCGTTTAAATAATGAGGAGCCTGTAGGTGAGTCGATTGAGAATTGTGCTTCCTGTCGTGGATTACATTCATAGCATTGCTCAAAATGCCATGAGAGTTTGGACATAAGGTAGTGGAAACAAAAGAATATATATCAGGCTCCACTGAAATAGAATTGGGCGGAAAAATCCTCTTTGCCCGTGTACATAAATTACCCTTTTTGATGAAAACAACACGAAATCTATTATTAGGAGGAACATTTAAATCAATTTTATATTGGTTAATAGATTTCGTCAGAAAGAACATTTAAAATTAAGCCGTGTTAAACAAATTTTGAAGGGACATTTTTTTAAACCTTACCTTTTCATTTCCATTTAACAATCCCCTGTGAGTGATGGTGGGTCTGTTTACCATAACATTCAACTTTGGCTCGATGCTACCGTGAAAGGTGGAGCTGCCATTACCATGATTAGAATATTTTCCAAATTTATGAATCAGGAGACGAGGTGGTGAACCATTGATGTAGTTGATCCCCAATGTGTCGTTCGCTGGAGTACTTACACTACAGGACGAGGAGAGATTGTGCTGGGGAGAGACAGTTTTGGACTGGTTCCGCCCTCTCGAAAATGAAAATTTTATGACTCCCCAGTGTGATTTATATTTTGAAAATGTTCCCGTGATTGAGAACTGACTTCATGTGGCGCTCTCCAATTATCCTGTGGATGACTTTGAGAAGAGAAATGAGTAAAGGAGAGTCCGGCTTTCCGGTAATGTCTCCAATTAGGTACATTATTGACTCTGGCGCGGTCAAAGAAATTAATTTTGTAAATATTATCTCTCATCATTTAATATTTAATATATTCTATAGAAACATTTGTTTTCGGAGCAATTGTTTTTCAAAATAGTGACTTGTGAATTATATCATGAAGAGAAGAAAAACATTAAGCATTACATAAGCCCTTCAAATTGAAAGTGACTTTAAAATTTTATAGAAAATGTGAGCGAGTGGGTTAAAATAATATTTCAAATTCTGACTCTATGAAAAAAAGTAAAAATATTGATAAAAAAATGCGGTACCGTAAGTTAATGAGTCCTCCAATTTGAGTGATTCTGGCACCTCGGGGGAGAGAGCGCTGCGTTTTGCGAGTTACACCAATTAGAATCACTTTCACGCAGTGATACACTTAAGCACAGTAGTCGACTGGAACACCACTTTCGACCAAAAATTTCTTCTGTGGGCGATGTTTTGGGTAAAAGCCTTGGGAATAATAATGCGCAATCTGCTGCTTCAGAATTTTATTATACAAATCATCAACTGAGAGTTTAGTTACAACGCTATGTTCAATAAAGTAATCCCAGTAATAGGTGCCTAAAACAAAATAAAAATAATAAATAAAAAATCCCAAAGTGGGCAGACATATATAAATACATTTTAATATTTTGTGAAAAAGATTATTAAATATATCACATGAAATAAGACACTGTTAAGTTAAAAATTAGTGACTTTTCTTGAAGACGAAATACATGAATTTCAAATAAAAGTTAAAACAAATTTTCTTCAAAGAAAAAAAAATATTGACACTTTGAATTGAATTAAAGATTAAAATGAAACAAAATCTCTTCTTGGTCCGATGCAAATTAATAAAATGAGTTTAGTAAAAGCAATAAAAAAAATGGAGCCAAGATAATAAAACATTTGTACAACTAAAAATAAATTGTAAAGCGAGTCTAATACTGGAGGTTGAAGTGTAGAGTGTAGATGGAAGTGTATGTTATATTATATGTTTAAAAGTAAATTCCAATAGCAAGTGGTATGTTCAAAAAACCAAAAACGAGGGTGAGTAGCTTAAAAAAATGACAAAAAAAAAGGGAGGGAATTAGCGAAATAATTTTTTGGGGGAGCAAGGATGTTTAAAGAGGTGCAAAAATTATAAAAAAAAATGAAACTAAAATAACTGAATAAAAATATACAAGCGAGGGTCCTGGATCGTGTGCAATAATTAATTGTCTTTATTATTATTATTATTATTATTATTATTATTATTATTATTATTATTATTATTATTATTATTATTATTATTATTATTATTATTATTATTATTATTATTATTATTATTATTATTATTATTATTATTATTATTATTATTATTATTATTATTATCCATACGTAATTCATTTTATGACTTAATTATTATTAATTATTAATATTATTTATTGTTATTAATATTATTATTATTAATTATTATTATTATTATTATTATATTATTATTATTATTATTATATTATTATTATATTATTATTATTATTATTATTATTATTATTATTATTATTATTATTATTATTATTATTATTATTATTATTATTATTATTATTATTATTATTATTATTATTATTATTATTATTATTATTATTATTATTATTATTATTATTATTTTTATTATTTGTGGGAAGAAGGAAGTTATTAATTTTGTGGCTCTTATGGCTATTATTATTAATTAAGGGCCTCACCCGCAAAACTATACGGAAAATATCACGTACAAAAGATAATAAGAAAAGCCAGGAAATATTTACCACCAAAAAAAAAAGACTTTTCATTAATAGTTTGGATAAGAGTTGAAAGGATGAGCTTGGTAAGACGATAGCACAGGGGAAGAAAATACCGATATAAATTGACATAAGAGTAGAGCGAAAATTAGTTGGTCACTAATAAAGTGAGACAGTGCAAAAATAAATGTAATTAAGTGGTAAAAAAAATAAATTCGGGCATGAATTGGAGGCGACACAATTTATATTCACTTTGGAAATGAAGCTCGTGAGGGAGTTTATTTAAATTGCTGGGGAAAACACAAAATGAAGAAATATATAAAAAAAAATTTTGGTTAAATTAAAACCAAATTCTCACTGTTAAGAAATTTAAATAAAGGAAATAAATCTTTAAAAACAAAAAAAATAAAAAAGGAAAATTGAGAAAAATCAAATATTCCGACGGGATAATATGGCAGATGAATTTTCTAAAAATACTAAAACTGATAAACTATAATCTTTACGGGTGAATGTAAATGTTTTTTTTGTGTGTGGAAGAATAAAATGGGGAAAAAATCAAATAAATATAGGCTTACCAGAAATCACTAAGAGGACACGAAATTATAATAGAACTTGTCAGTACCATTTGAAGAGTCAGAATGATATTGGGAAATCTAAAGGAATTACTCTTGGGGCGGGGAAGGGGGAAGGTGGGGGGGGGGAGATTAATCTGGGACTTGAGTTCTTAGATATGAGTGATTATGAAAAAAAATAAGATAGTCTGAAGCAATTAACAAATTTAATAAATGCGGACTTTGGATGTGTGATAAACCATTTTGAGCCTAAGAGAGAGAAAAAATTGAAGAAAGAAAATAAAGTGATTTAAAAGTTTATCAGAAGAGATAAAACTGATAAGGAGAGAGAAAATATATCTCTTTTCTGTCTCCTTAATTTGATTTAACAGAGGATCCTGTTAAATATATATATATATATATATATATATATATATATATATATATATATATATATATATATATATATATATATATATATATATATATATATATATATATATATATATATATATATATATATAATATTTGACATGCTCAATCTTGTTTTTAGCAACTTCTTTTTGAGCTAACGAAAACATTTTGTGTCAATTCACGCGATTGGTTAATGAAATTTTACAACAGCCAGCAACAATGAAGATTCCGTGTCATGTTTAAAGCTGTTTTCGTTTTTGCATTTGTGCTTACGAAACGCAAGAAATGCTAAAGTTTGCTTTCGTTTTTGTCAAATTTAGCACAAATTTAGGAAAATGCTCACCAAACGTAAGGAATTTCTTAAATTCTGTAAGGTTGCTCTTTCTCGTGCTTTCCGAATTTAGGACAGTGCTTATGAAAAATGTAAACAAACAAGAAGGCGGCGTATAGGTCCGTTTGATTTGACGAATGTTTCATTCATAAAATTAGCTTTAAATCTAATTTCTTCCAAATCGATAAGCTCCACCACAATAGTTGATCAATTATTTGTAATATAAACGTTATTTTTTTTTTATTTCTGTTTATTCCAAAACCACATGGTCCATTTCAATTGCTGATTCAAAATATTTGTAAAGAAACGTTCGTTTATGTACAAAATTCGTGCTAAAACTGGGTTAGCATTTCTTATCGAGCGTAAGCACAAATGACAAAAACGATAACGGCTTTACTCGGGATCATTCTTGTATTTCGCCATTCTTCGTGTAAAGCTTGCATAATACAGCAGTAGCTCACTTTTTTTTTATTTCAAGTTTCAGTTTCAAAGTTAATTTGAAAAGTGTCCGTCCAAGATCAAAGGTGTGTTTAAAGTTTCTCAAGAGATCAGGGTCTCGGAAGGTGAAGCCAGCTAGGGCGAACTGCTATTTCCACGATCGATAGGAACGGTGTAAGGGAATAACTGTAACTCGTTATATTTTGCCACAAAGAAATGGGATAACTGTAACGGAATTGCTTTTTTTTTCGAGTAACAGAGTAACGAGCAACGAAATTACTTTTTTTCATTAACGAGCCCAGCACTA
>JABUQX010079221.1:22500-27500 GCA_015478945.1 Trachelipus rathkii | reverse complement strand
GTTTCTTCTGCTACTTATCTGTTCCGGTGTATGCTGCGGCACCTCACCCCCCAATCTGGGGATAGGAGGTAATATAGTATATATATATATATATATATATATAGATAGACAAACAAACGATATATATATATATATATATATATATATATATATAATATATATATATATATATATATATATATATTTATGTTTGTAGACAGTTGTGAGCAGGGAGCACTTGACTACATTAAGAATTTTTCTATGAAAAATCTTTTTGAAAATTATAAATAACACTCTATTTTGAAAATTTTACGTTTTATGAACTAAAAACTCAATATCTATAACTACTTTTTAGCTTCTCGCATAGATTATATTTAAAATTTGAAATGAAGATATAGAATATGAGGCATGATTTTTGGTCTTAAGCCTGAAAAATAAAAATGAAACGTAATATTCCAAAATAATCATCCGATTTGAAATCAAAAAAAAGTGTAAAATATAAAAATTTGACAAGCTCTAAAAAGCGTATCATTTCCGTGGTCTTTTTTTTAGTTTGTACATATTTGCATTGAAGAAACTCGAAAACCTCGAAATTAAATGAGAAGCCAAGCAAAAAACCTTTGTTCGAAATGACTCAAAACATCAACTATACATAGATAATATATATATATTATATTATATATATATATATAATATATAATATATATATATACTATATATATATATATATTAATATATATATATATATATATATATAATATATATATATATATATATATAGTTCAGTGGCGACTCCAGTAACATTTTTTCCTACTCGTGCTCTCTCTCTCTTCTCTCTCTCTCTCCTCTCTCTCTCTCTCTCTCTCTCTCTCTCTCTCTCTCCTCTCGCTCTCTCTCTTATCTATATATATATATATTAATATATATATATATATAATATATATATAATATATATATATATATATATATATAAATAATATATATTACATTGTCACCCCCACTCACGGGCAGAGCCCTATCAAAAGGAGGGGGTGTTGCACACATCAGTTATTTCATCAACTAACGCAAACTACGCAGATGAGCATAGGCAAGCTTTAAAGTGAGAGAGATTAAATTCACAGGAAACACAGAAGATGGAAGAGGATTTCCAAGAACAGAGGTGGCAGGAAGAAAGAAGCACCGCAGCGAACCAATCTGGAGTTACTAACATAACACAAAACTCATGGGCCGACACAGCACCCCTTGTGCTACGAGGGCGCGTAAAGTGGTGTAACGCAAGTGTAAGCTCCCCTCGAGCAGCCTGCCGCTGCTTACCTATAGGAAAAGAAGATTAAAGCACCAACATCGCGCCGCAAAAAGTTAGAGGGTCAAGTAGAACTGGAAAGTGCAGAACAATTTATAAGCCTTTTGGCCTTTGACTCGACCTATCCAAAAGCCGGGTGAAACCAGAAGCCCCCCCCCCAGATATGAGAGCATTACTCCATACAAAGGCTAATGAGGCCCTTGTATAGCTGGAGCAACTGAAGAAGAGAAAAAAAGTCTCGCAGACACTAAACAGAACTCCCAGTTCTTTTGAGCCGCCCTAGCAACCGTTGTGATGTGAGGTTTCCAAGACATATTTATTTTTTATTTAAGGCAAGGATTGTCAACAGGAGAGACAGAGAACCGTCGAAAGAGATAGGAAAGATAGAAGGTGTCTTAGAGAGGGCGATTTGTAGAAGTGGGTTTTAAGAATTGAATTTTCACAAGGTTGCAGACGACCCCACCCGGAAGATTCTATCCAGGTCAGCGAGAATAGGATCGCGGAGATATTAAGACGAGAGGCAATTCTAGAAGTAAAAATGGGAGCAGAATTGAAATGAGTCGAAGAATGTAAGAATCGAGAGGTCGGCAAAAAATTGTATATGAAGAGCACCTCATAGGGCCGTTAATGAAAGGTAGGAATAGCGCATGCGATAAGAAGAACCCTGAGGAACACCAGAAAATGAAAGAAAGAAGAAGAAGAAGTCGCCCCATCAACAACAGCCGATATGAGAGATTTGAAAGAAAACTAGACATAAGTAAGCAAGAAAAGGAGGAAACCTAAAGGAGGGGAGCTTGGAGGCAGTGACGCGTGCCATACCCGGTCAAATGCTTGAATATGTCAAGCGCCACCACACAAGTCTTCCCATAACCCATAAAACATAAAATAAATAAATCAGCGAGACTGGGGAGAATATTAGTAGTTGACCTCGAGCGCGAAAGCCGTACTGGCGATCGGAAAGAGTGAATGAGACTCCAGATGAACCCTAAGAAATGATAGTTGAGTAGGGTTTCAAAAGATCTTTTAGATAGAATACAAGCTGGAGCTAATAGACGATAGTTATGAAGGTCAGAGCGGCTTTCCTTTTTCGGAATAGGGTGGGACATGTGCGTGCTTCCAACACTGAGGGAAAGTGTTAGTATTGAGGAAAGTATATAATATAATTGAACGATGGGCGGGGTCAGCAATATATATATAATATATATACTATATATAATATAATAATATAAATATATATATTATATATATATATATATATATATATATATATATATATATATTAACTACTTAAGTTATTCCTACTAAACCGTTTTCTTTTCTAACTGTTTTTCTGTAGTTCGATTCAGGAATAAACTTTTAATATTAAAATCAATCTAAATTTCACAGATGCGTCTCCGCCATCCGGATATGGGCATGAACTTGCACCATTTTAATGGGTTAAAAGGCGTTATTTAATTGCGGTATTCTTACCTTTTTCGATTTAATTATGTATATAAATTGTTTCATTTATTGACCAACTTTCGACAAAAAAATAAAAGAATTTTAACGTAACATCTGGAATTTGCAAAATTAGATCGTTTCTATAATGTTAACTCTTGCTGAGCAACTAGCACGAGTGCAGGAGTCGCCTCTTATATTATATATAATATATTATATAAATAATATATATAATATATATATAAAATATATATTATATATATATATATATATAATATATATATATATATATATATATATATATATATATATAGGTATATATATATATATATAATATATATTATATGTTAGAAAACCTCATTGATTCGGTTTCATATCCTAAAAGCCCTCATTTGGTGGCAAAGTCCAATTCAATATATATATATATATATATATATATATATATATTTTTATATAACTATAATATTATATATATATATATATATATATATATATATATATATATATATATATATATATATATATATATATATATATAATATTATATATATTTTTTTTTTTTTTTGACATGTTATAAAAGAAAAATCTTTAACTTTTTTATTATTCACTCGACGGGAATAATTGTCAGACTATGTGTAAATTGAGCGAGATAAATATTTTTTAATTTAGATAAAAAAATTTCTATGCCCAGATGTTTTGCCGCTGTTCACGAGAAAAATATATATTTTTTTAATATTTCTCGTGAATAGCGGCAAAACGGTTGAGAAGGGAAATATTTTATCCCCAAAACTAATATGTGAATGGCCCAAAATAACTAAAAAAGAAAAATACAAATTAACATTTTACAATCTGAGTCGGAGAAACTTAACAACCCAAGGCTCTGTTTTCAATATGGTTTTATTTTTTCAAGTGATCCTTACAACTTTTCAGTAGACGCTAAAACTAGAGCCGCTACAATAGATAATTTTCTACAAAATGAAGATTTTGGTGGAGATAAATGTGTTGTACAGGGCTATGATGGTTCTTCAATTATGGAAGGGGAGACGTTGACGTTCGCATCTGTGAGAGAGGTATATATATGAAAGAGCTGTTCTTTAATTATGCAGGTCACAAACTGAATCTGTTTTTGATCGATCTGAACTGTGTCTCAGAAATGCGTAACAAAATTTCCACAGTAAAGGATATAATCAAATTTTTTCGTGAATCTGTCCTTCGAAGAAAGTATTCTCCAAACATCCAAGTATTCTGAGACAAATTGGTCTTATAAATACCAAAGTATTACCATATTCTAGGACAACACTATTGTTGTATCATTCAAGAGCGCAAATTATCAAAGCACTCGGCCATCATTGAAAGGTTTAGTCTACTACATTGTGAAAAATAAACCTCATGGTTGAGTCAACCATGTTTCGATAGTCGCTCAGTGGAATATATATATAATATATATATATATATATATATAATATATAATATATATATATATATTATATATAATAATATATAGAATATATATATATAGTTATATATATATATATATTATATATATATATATATACCCACCTCCTTTTCACAGAATTGAGTATTGAAGGTGCGCAACATTCCACCAGAAACAGAATAAGTATAAGTAGAAGAACATAAAAAATACGATAGGAGAAGCCCCCCATTTACCTTCCCCTCAACCCTTAAGTACGAGCAACGTCGCAGCCAAAACCCACACACTGTGGGTATCTCACCAATGAAGGTTCATTCCCTGGTGTCATGCCCACAACAACACCCCCTCACTATAAACCCACCATTATGCACCTCTCTTCTCGCCTCTGCCAAAACTTATATTAGTTTCCTTCAGAAAATCCTTTATTGATTCAACCCACCTTTCCTTCGGTCTCCCAGCCGGTCGATTCTCAACACTCTCACCACTATACATCAGTTTAACTAACCAACTATCATCCGTTCTTTCCATATTGACCAAAATATCTTAATACACTCTCGCTTATTCTCTCATTTAAGCCTTTTCTTCACATCACACAACTCCCTAACACGTTCATTCCTCATTTTATCAAGTTCTTCTACTCATAACAAACCCTTAAAATTATTTCCCATCTGAACATACTCCACCTTAAATCTATTTCATATTCCACACTATATTTTCACTACTATGCATTAGCCCAGGTAACAACATACCCTCATGCAGACAACTAGCGCACTCAAGACTTAGTACCTTTGCATTTACCAAGTATTTAATAACACAAGCTACCTTCCTACCATTCCCAACGTTCCTACT